>JACEIK010001637.1:7109-27228 GCA_018107945.1 Datura stramonium | reverse complement strand
GAAAGGGTGGTCAAAATCAACATTATTCTCAACTTTTAGGGGATAACGTAAATTGGTGTCAAAGTCAAGTCAAAACTTTTTCTTCGTTTTCGCGGCTTTTTGGGTAGCAGCGATGGGAGTCGGGGTGGGGGTTCTGACAATATTCTCTGTACGAAAAACCCTTAACCCCATGCACCCTGTTTCTCTGGGAAATCGCAACATCACTTTAAACTTAAATCCAAAATCCAATCTCATTTCGTCTTCATCAATCCTTCATTAATCTTTGTATTACTGTGTTCCACTGTTTGGAGTGTCCAAAAGGAGAATCTTTATTTGTCCTTTCTCACCTTTCTTTTTTTTTTTTTTCGGTTCTATAATTTTCAATTTCTTTCTCAGCATCGTAGCGCGTAATGACACATTATCGATGAAACATTACTGCATTTTCTCTGGGTTTTTCTGCTTCATAAATCACACACTAATGTATCACTAAAACCGCACCCCAACTCACCCATTGTCTTTGTTGCCCTTTTTGAACCCTATATACCCCCTCGATTTGTCCCTTTGGTTTTCGTTAACTAGGATTCTAGGGTTTCCACTCTACTCACAAATGGCTTAGCTGAGTGTACTCCAGCTAATAAATCTGTAAGTGATCTTTATCTTGTTTCGTCTTCAGGAATCTTTCAGTTTCAAGCTCTATTCCTCCTTAAATCAGCTAAAAAAAGGAAAGAAAGAAAGAAGATCTTTTTTCAAATCTTTTTCATGATTTCCCCCAAATTTTGAAATATAAGTTGATCGCAGTTTCGTTGTATCTTCTCTTTGATTGACTAATTATGTTTTTAGTGGATTCTTTGAGTTTGAAGTGTTGTTTTTAGTTTTCTAATTGCAAGACTGTGCAGACCTGAATATTGTTGGGAGTTTATTGGGCATTTCACATTGGTAGCTAGATCATGCTGTGGAATCTGAGGATTCACAGATTCAGAATGGGGATAAATTAGATTATGGATCTGATTGACTTCTCAGAGTTTTGCTGGAAGCCACCGTCAATGATTAACTAGAGGTGCCATATTGATATATCTATTTTTATTGCCTATCTCGCATGAGAAAATGAGGTTTGCAGAATGATACTTTTCTGCATGTAAACTGGAGATCTTTTGCTTCCTGGTGTTGTTTTTGCTGCATTCCGTGTTGTTGCGAAGAGCAAATCGATCTTTATGCCGTTGATTAAGTGAGAACGGAACAATTACAAAAAAAATTATTGCCTAGACCTTGATAAGGAAGTTGTTTGTTTCGTGATGGATTTCTTCAAAATGAAGAAGTTCAGAAAGGCCCATAAACCTGAACCAGAGACTGATATAGAGGATAAGCCTGTTCCGCTTCCAGGAGAGCAAAAGAATGAGAATGGTAATGTGGGAAAATCAGCTTATGTTGATTCCACTAATGCTGAACCAGAAGACGACGATGATGACTTCATCACGAATGAGGTAAAGAGGAGGTTGAAGGAACTGAGAAGAAACAGTTTTATGGTACTAATTCCTGAAGAGTCAACTCCAGAAGATGAAGATGCAGATGATGAAGAAGAACAGGCGAACATGAATCCCAGTGATTGGAGAGATGTTGAAGCTGAAGGACGACAGTTTTGGTCTGGGTTCAATGCCGTATATGACAAATACTCTGAACAAATGCTGTTTTATGACCGCCTGCATGCTCAGCAGCTGCGTGAATTTGGTAATAGTTCCAGACTATTTTGCTTTCCTTCCCGATAAATAAACTTTGGTTCACTTGCTTTGCACTAGTTGCTCCAAACAATTGAGTCGTTGCAATTAGGAGTTAGATGTCTAGTTGTTCAGATGGTAATGATAGTATCTTGTAGTGGTGGCTCACTTTTTCCAATTAATGAGGAAGCGTACCTGCACATGCACTAAAAGACTATTGAGACAAAGATGGGCTGTCAAGAATGTAGAGGTCTAGAGGAGGTATCTCAGCTAAGGCATTCAAATTATAACAAAAGTATTAGAGCAGAATAGAGCAATGTCCTTGTCAAAAAAGAAGAAGGTAAAATAAAAGAATTCTCTTATATCTATAGAGGCAAGTCGAAGCTTTGTCCTTTAAGATTGAACCATGACCTCTCAAAGTCGTTATCCTGCATAGTTTCCTCAATTTTCAACCCCCCAAGATTCTGTTACGCTGCCTCTTGAACAATAGAATCTTTTTCCTACTGCACAAGCTTCAGAAGGAAATTAGAATTGCCCTTCATTGACGTTTATTTACAGAGATGTGATAGTTATATGGAGAAGTACAAGTGTGAAGCTCCTTATTAAAAAAAACAAGTGTGAAGCACCCATCTTGCGGACATATTTGTGTTTTAGAACTCAAACCAAGGTGGCTATTTATTTTCATAACAGCAAAAGAACGGTCCATTTGTAAAAATACAATTTCCGGTAGAATACTCGATGAACCATTCTCACAAATACTTGCTGTTTCAATGGAAGACTCAATTGACAAATTCAATTGAATTTGCCAAAAAATCATTTTATTTCAATTGAACTAGTCAATCGATTATTTCCTTTACCTTGTCTTTGAATTTAAAATAAACTCAAAAAGTGTTCTGAGACTAATATTTTAAATAGTTTTACAAAATAAAGGAACTGTTTAGTATTGCGAGATCACAACAGAGTGTCATGTTAAAGGCACTTAGAGATGAGACCCTCATTTTGTCATGTTAAAGGCACTTAGAGATGAGACACTCAATCTTTAAGGCGAGCCTTAAAAAGAACAGACTGTAGTGGTGTCTGTTGCTGGATCAAACTGATAGAGACATCTTTTATAGTTATCAGAGAGAAGTGCTCTAGTTTTTTTTCTTTTTGGCAGGATTTGGTTTTGTTCCTTGAGCCATTAGAAATCTGTAAATTTCAAGCAACTTTGCTCTAGACCTAACCAAATAGGCAAATGCATGGGGTCAGATTCTCAGCGTGCAAAGAATCAGTTTTTGCTTATCTTGAGCACTTGAATGTTGTTTCTATTTTATTTTCCCTCTAGATGAATTTCTAGGAATTTAGGTGGTTGCTAATTGTGTTTCTTTGCATGCTAGTTTATGTGTATTATAATTCTCATTCTTCATGGTCTATACTTTGGCTTTAATGTTGCTTTAATAAGTCTAATGTTTATTGTTTTCTCTGTTGTCTGCAAGCATCTCTGAAATAGAGCTGATTTGCAGCTTCGATAGTACCAAATTTCTTAGTGGTTAACAAAATTTATGATTTTCCAGGTTCACATATTCCATCTACTTCTTCTCCAAGATCTGCATCTAAAAAGCTTGTATCCCCTTTTCGGTGCCTATCCTTGAAAAAAATGGATGAATCTCAAGATGAAACTGAGCACTTGCACAGGCCTGTGGCTGAACTTTGTCAGGATCTTGAAACCACATATGTAGCTCAGTTGTGCTTGACCTGGGAAGTTCTTCACTGTCAACACACACAATTGAGTCAGAAAATCTCTTGCCAACCTGATAGTCCCATTTCCTATAATCACAGCGCTCAGCAATTTCAGCAGTTCTTGGTCTTGTTACAACGATTTATTGAAACTGAACCTTTTGAACCGGGTACGAGGCCTGAAATTTATGCTCGCATGAGAAATGCATTGCCTATGCTACTTCAGGTTCCTAAAGTCCAAGGTAGTACTGCTATCTAAATTATAATTGATCTCCTAGTAGATGTTCTCGTTTTATTTTCCTATTGACAAAAGACTTTCTTTTTTCTTGCGAATGACTTGGACTTGTTAAGAATATCTACTTTGCAAAAGTTTGGTTTGTATTCAATGCATAGTAAACATTAATGTATTGGAGTTTGTAAAGTTGATTTCCTCTTGATCTGGCTAAGAAATCTAATCTCTCAAGTTTAGGTTCTGATCAAAAGAAATTGGAAGATGATGAGTTGCCAGTTCTTGCTCCAGATCTACTTAAAGTGATTGAAAGTTCAATCCTCAATTTTCGTCTATTTGTGAAGATGGACAAGAAGGCTAGCAGTGTACGCAATCTTTTCGGAAGTCAGAACCAGATGATAACTCCCGTTCATCAGATTCAATGTTCTCTTGAAAAGGTAAGACATTGTTTGATGTAAGAGATTGTTTGGTATTCTTTGTTGAACCATCCTTGTGCCTGTTACCTAACTTTTGTCACTGTACATTTTATGGGGAGATAGGTTAGTGCTTGTTTTAGAAGAAAAGATTTACCCCCCTTTTTATACTCCAGGAAATAAAGGAAATATATGGAAAATATGTGTGTTTGCATAGAATAGTTGAGACTTACTCAGAAAAATGTCCAAAATGGAGCAGATTTAGGTTAGGCTTCGAACTTGTTTCTCACATTGTCCACCTGAGATGGAAAAGATGGGTCATACCATCAGTCGATGAGGTTTTGCCTTCGAATCTGTCTAGTCAAAATTCTCGACTTAATTCTCTCTCTCATCTCTCTTATACCGTTTGAAAGGCAGGGGCTCTATTCTCTTCTCTCTTTTAGCACATACCACGGAGAACTGTAGGAGCAGTTTCTGTGATATTCATGACACGTGATTAGGTCTATCCAATTGTGAGGAAGAAGAAGAACAAAGTCCATAGGATAATATTGTTTCGTTCATAACTCATAAGCTTTTTCTTGAATCTTCAATGTGGTATCCATTTCCATTCAGCTCTTGTGAAGAGGTCAAGAGGAAAGTTTGCTTTTTTTCCTCGCAAACAGATTTTCTGAACCATAAATTAATACGGATGTAAAAGGTTATCCTAGTGAAAGATTGTTAAATAGGAAAAACAGGAGGATGACTTGTCCACTAAAACAAATCCATAGTTTTGTTACATCGTTAGATGTTTGCCTTAGGAGATTCTAGGTGTCCTTTGTCCTATCTATTTGAATGTTGAATTGAGACTTCGGAGCCAAAAGGGCCACTAATTGAAGCAAAAATTTCAAATAGGTCATTTACGGACAAATCGTCCTTATTTCCACGAGTTACTCAAATTTACGGCCCACCCCCAAATGGACGTTTGGTGTGGGCCAATTTTTTTTCGTTCTTCATCCTAAATCGTTCAATTGTGAATGAGACCTCTTTAATTTTTTTTGAAAATCATTCAGCTTTGGATGAGGTATATTTATTTTTTTCGTTCAACTTCCAACGATAAGCATTCTGACCAAATTCCGTGATTGAATTTTTGAAGATTGAATCATTCATTGTTCAAATTTATGTATTGATTTTTGATGAATTTTCTCGGACATCGAATAATTAAATGGTGGCAAAAGAAAATATATGATGGTGATATTTATACGAGTATGACGGCACTGATTATCAAGCTGCAGACTTTGGAAATTGTTATTCGACCGAGGAATTCGTTCCTTGTCCAATGAGTTGTGTGACTCGTTTGCCAGGCAACAATTTGTTCTTAAATTAATTGGGGGTTGGGGAGTCGTATTAAATGCAACAATCTCCCTATAAAATTTATCCTTCCCTCACAACAAAAAATCGTCTAAGCTTTTATATACAAAAATATTTTCAACTCCTCGCTGCTCAAACTATTTTTTCGTCCAGTGATTGCTTCGTTTCCTTGAGATAAAACCAATTTCTTTACTGATTAGTTACTTTGACATATTTTTTAGATTTATATGTTTTAAATTTTTATTTGCAGTTTTAAAATATATGTATTATCTATATTTTATATTGGGACAATTTTTTTTCCCGCTAAAATGACACTTATTTTCGGACGGACAGAGGATACGTTTTAGTACATTATTGTACATGCAAGGTTTTGGCATTGTGAATCTTCATGTTTGAAACTATTATTAGATAAATTGTTTGCCCTTTAACTTGAAGTTTATTGTAAAAATTTCTGAAAAAAAAAGATATTATATATATTATTACTATATATACCTTCACATAAGGAATGTTGGTTACGTGATTCTCAAAATAAAATCTCTCTAGGTTTATTTGTTTATAAGTATGCATCCTCAACAAGTTAACGTACATCCAAGCCATGCTGATAATGAATTCTGGCAACACTTGAAGTATAATTCATTGCATGTACACATGTAATTATTTAAGACTGGATTTAGGGGACTCGTAGAGTTGAATTTAGTTCCTATGACTTTGCTATGACTTTGGGGTCATCATTGCATTGGTCGAGAGGTGGAGTACTGAGACCCATACCTTCTGCATGTGTATGGGTGAGGCTACAATTACCTTGCAGGATGTGGAACTTATGTTTGGAATGGTTGTGGATGGAAACCCCGTCCTTAACACTGACTCTAGAAATATGACTATGATGAGGCGACAACAGATGCCTAACAATTCTACTGGTTGGACAGCCACTCCGACCTATTTGATGGATTTAGCCGGATAAGTGCAACTAGTTTAGCTCAACATATCGATAACTTAAATGAGATAAATAGATGATTCGACAATAGTTGAACTGCAGTAGTGGGTCAGGCTGTACATGTTTTGGTTGTGCAGTGGGATATTATTCCTGAATAAGTCCGGCAGTAAACTTTCTTTAGCTTATTTGATAGACATGCACGACCTAAGCGCCATGTCTAAACAGGCCTGAGGAGGGGCAGCCATGTCATAACTATATAATAATTTGTACATATTCAATTGACTTTTAAGACAACTACACAATTTAAACTAGGATTCGACCAAACCCGTATCCAACACTCTCCCTCAGCCCCTGTAGATATCCGTTTTCTATTTTCAGTAGTTGGTGTAATGCAGCATCGCTAATATTAATTCGAACAAGCTCTTGTTGTCTGCATTTTGTTTCGGCTTATTAACAATGTCTACTTTCAGATTCAATTGGCTGTTGCTTTCATTGATCTTCTTTTGGGTAACCTCCTGAGTCTCTCAAATGCAGAAAAAGGTGAAACTTAAGGAACTGCGGAAGAGAACAAAGAACCTGAAGAAGAAATCATGGCCTAGCATGCCGGGGGATGTGGATCTGTTGCTTGGTCTAATTGATGTTAAAGTCATGAATAGGGTCCTAAGAATGGAAATAATTAGTAAGGAGCAGTTATTCTGGTGTGAAGAAAAGATAAAGAAGCTAGATATAAATGACGGCAAGCTGCAGAGAGACCCCTCTATTATCTTATTTCCTTGTTAGCAGGCATATCGGTACTCTTGAATTGCTAGCAAAACCTTTTTCTCCTCTGTATTGGCTGTATATTAGGGTGGATATTCTTCATCAAACTGTTTGGCACTTTGGCAGTGGTCGTTTTCCAGTTGAAAAGACCCCAGTTTCAATTAGTATGCCTCCTAGAAGTGGGAGTTCGGAACCTAAATGATTTGAAAAAAAAGATGAAAAAGAAAATAATATCCAGTTTACCTGCAGTGCAGTAATTAATGAGCTAACGTGCCCTATTAAAACCGGTGGCTGTGGCCTCCATCGTTTCTAGAAATCTAACTTGTAGTAGTTAGGTTCTGTTTAGGCTAGAGTCACCACTTAACAACAGTATGAATTAATGATAATTGATGTCGAAGGAGAATCATTTTTTCTATTTGCTTGTATGCAATGAAATAGTCGAAGGCCCTCGTTAAAAAATGTGTCACCTAACCATTCTGGGCTTTCCTAATTTTTCTAATGCCAATACTTATGCTCTTTCCCCAGCCACACGATTCTGCTGATCACCCTTATTTATTTTTGTGTAAATTACTATGATTTGGATCTGCTACTCCCCCTATTTCAATTTACGTTACACTTCTCTTTCTTAATTTGTTAAAAAAAGGGATATACATTCTCTTTTTCAATTCATCCTATCCTTAATGATTTTATAGCTATAAAAATATCACATATTTAAGACCAAGTTTTTTTTAAAATTAGCTCGCTGATTAAACCCTTTCTCATTTAATAAAATGATGGGAGTATATTTTACGGGTAGACTAAAAGACTCATTTTGGCTTGGATAACAATAAAAAGGGAAAAAAAAGGTCCTAATTATAACCTGTTTACAGCATTTCGTAGAGCGTTGGCCAGGAGTATAAAAGAAGGCTTACCACCTTTGGTCGACTTGGCCAATAATTAAAACTATTAACTCTCTCTCTATATATTTATTCATTATTATTATGGTATGCGACTATATATTTCTTTTATCCCAATTTATATTGTATATATTTTTTTAGTTATTTTTAAAAAAAAAAACATATTTATATTTAGTAACAATTAAATTTAGATTATAAATTTTAAAAAATTTCATATTTTTTAAACTCCATAATCGGTCAGGTACCTAACATAAATTAGGACAATTAGGACGAAGGGAGTAGTAAAAATTGCTATAATCCCGCAATAAGTAAATTTGAATAGTTTATTGAAACACACACACACACACAAAAGCATTGACAATAGAAAAAAGAACGGAAAAAAAGGGTTGACGGAAAGGACATGTTCACTCATGAATATTTTTCCAACGATTCTGTCGTTGGCTTTCAGTCGTTTCATCAAAATTTGAGTTGAATAATTTTATTGAGAAACTGTTAAGAAATGGAGATTGGCAGTTTTCTTCAGAAGGTTCTCTTTGAATACAAACTCTGGGAATTAAGTAATCGCAATTCAGCACACGGATTTTGAAGAATTTAGAGAAGAATAAGCGTTCGGGATTGACTCACCAATAAATCCTCAGTCCATATTTGGCGCCACTGTAATTGAGGCACAGAGAAAAAAAAGTGCCCGCGCCATGGAAGAATTGAACGATAACGAGGAGATTAGAGCATCAGCAAGGACAATAAATCCTAGGAGGAAGAGGGATGTGCCGGGTCCGGTACCCTTCATACTCATCATCTGCGGCACTCTTGTTTACTACCACTGTGCCTACCGGAATTCCAGTATAGTCTCTCTCGTCTCTGACGTATTTATTGTAATCCTTTGCTCCCTCGCTATTCTCGGACTCCTATTTCGCCAGATGAATATCTCTGTTCCTGTGGATCCGCTAGAATGGCAGATCTCACAGGACACAGCCAACCGCGTCCTTGCCTGCCTCGCTAATACTATCGGCGCAGCGGAGTCTGTTCTCCGCGTTTCTGCTAAGGGACATGATAAGCGCTTGTTCCTTAAGGTACCAACCACCTTGTCCTGTCTTCTCTGCTATTCGATTCATCGGAAAGTGATTTCTGGCGGAGTTTAAATTTTAACTTCGTCATTCTGAATTTAAAAGTTAATCGGCTCAGCCGAACACAGCATCTGAGCTTCTACGTGCCACTGATTTCTCTCATCTTCTACTTTATCAAAAACTAGAATAATGGATTGATGAACCTTGTTAAAATTATCTTGCTACATTGCCAGGTTGTGGTTACTCTTTATGTGCTATCAGTTTTGGGAAGGGTAGCATCAGGTGTTACCATTGCCTATGCCGGTGAGTCATTTCTTCTTCTATTTCCTCTGCTTCAATTTCCATGAAGAATACTAATTGTCAAGGGGGGTCGCCAGAAAATCACATTATATATACAAGGTCAATTTACTTTTTTCTACAATAGATGCTTGAACTCCTTTTGGTAATTGTGTCAGTTTCAGTCTTGCTTCTTCTATTTGCCTCACCTCAAGGAACTTATTCAGACATTCGCTGCGTTGAGTATCCTATATTTCACAGTATGTGAAAAATTTCTTAGATCAATGGATAGCACATTGTTGGGATTAAGTTGGAGTTGCAGGGAGGATGTGTACTTGTTTTTTGCGTCAAATTGAACTGTTTACAGAAGCTACCCAATCATGGTATTGATACTCGTTCCTTATGCAGGACTCTGCTTTTTTTGCCTTTATATGCTTGTTGATAATTCTCAACTGATCAACACATGTTTGTCGAGTCATCCAAAGAGAAGGGACTCAACAGAAACAGTTGAGAGCGACTAGGGTGTTTTGCTCCATCCGCGGAGCATATTGAATTTCCTGATTGTAGATAGACCAAAAGAGGTAATGAAGTTGTAGAAATTATAGTACTGTTAGGAAAAAAAGAAAATAATGTAATTGGGTGCAGCCTTGTGATTTCCTTGCATATCTATGTAATATAATATATTCCCAGTCCTAAGATGACTGTTTCCCCACGCAACAAGGCTACAAGTTGGTTCTTGACTCGCCTATTGACAATGCTTTCTAGTTTGCAAGTATTTTAGCTCTTCCTTAAGTCATGCTTATTAACTGAAGGAACAGGACAGCAACTTCTGCAAATTCACCAGTGATTTGATGATTATAGCATTTTAAAATGTGCATTGTCTTCGTGAGTGGTTAACAACTACTGTATTTTTATTTTGATGCCTAGAATTTTGAGCAAGACAAATCTACATGTCCAAGAACTGATTGCTCCAAAATGGTTCTTTTGAAAAATTGCACGAAAGAGCATTTGGTCCCTTCTCAATTTTTCTTTCCATATTCGAAACGGAAAATACACTCTCCCTCTTGCATCACCACAGAATAACACAGATAAGAAAAACATAGAATACTTTGCCTCAGAATTCACAACGAGAATCAAGGAATTTGATCCTCGTACTTCAAATCCCGCCACATAAAATGGATGGGGATATGAAGTTATTGACGCTACAACCCTACATACATGGCAATTGACAAGAGAAGAGACTGCTATTGGCCTGATGTGCCATGACAAACCGATCATTGCTTTCAACTTGACTTCAACAAAATCATATTCCAATCAAGAATAGTCTACTCGAAAGCGATTTGCAATACTCAAATTACTCGTCACGTTGACGACAAAGGTCTTTGTCATTTGATGGGTAAAACCAATACAACTCTTTAATTCTTGATTTTCTTAAAGGAGAAGATGAAGTAAAGAAAAAAAAAATTAGGTAGTCACGTCTTCTTAAGTCTGAAAAGATTACAATTACTTGTAGAGGGTCCCTATTCTACGGTCTCATCCTGAAAAGTAAAGAAACACAAGTACCACTTTCCTCTGTTGCTATAAGCAAAATGAAATGCTTTCACCACTTATTTGATGCTACATAGACGCAGAATTTGGATTCTTCCTTT
Source organism: Datura stramonium (assembly GCA_018107945.1). Taxonomy (NCBI): domain Eukaryota; kingdom Viridiplantae; phylum Streptophyta; class Magnoliopsida; order Solanales; family Solanaceae; genus Datura; species Datura stramonium. The sequence continues at coordinate 16,254 of JACEIK010001637.1, read as the reverse complement.
TTTTCCTTTTTTTTTTCTTTCTCATGTAGAGTGAGGGTCGTGTTTATAACGAAGACCTTCGAGAACAAATATTGGACCGGGAAGAAAAAGGGGGAAAAGGTATCTGATGTTTATTCGAATCAATCCTGTGTCGTAAAAGAGCCATATTGCAAGGAAGATATACTTTATCCCAGTTCCAAACATAGCATATATCTTTTTTATGCAGATTTAAATTTGGACACAAAAGTACTGAAAGAAATAAGGGAAAAGAAAAAAGAAAGAGAAACACACAAGCAGTCTTCCCTCACATTTGGCTGAGATCCTGAAAGAATCAGTAATAATCATCGTCATCATCATCTATTCGCCGAGATGCACTTAGACCCTCTCTCTGGCTCATATTCGACCTTTGAACTAAACGGACTAGTCCCTGCACCACCTCAGACATGTGTGGTCTAAATTCTGGCTCCGACTGACAACATCAATAATCACGAATAAGTCGAGAATCTCATTCTTTAGGCTCTTGATAGAAATATATTAGTTAACTCCTTCCATTTTCCAAAATTACTGCAAAAAAGACTAACCTGAACGCACAGAGCAGTAACTTCGGCAAATTTAGAGAGGGATTTAGGAGGATAAAGTCCACGCAGAGCAGGATCAGCTATTTTCTCCAAGTCATCCAGATCATGTAGTTGTGGTGATGCCCATCGGACCAGATACTGTTCTAATCTTGGCTTTGAACTGAAGCATCGATCTGAATATGTTAGATTCATGTTTTGATGGATAACAAAAATTGAAGTTCGCATGCGAGGGGATGCACCTGTCAAAAGGCTTTCGCCCCGTCAACAATTCCAACATGACAACTCCGAAGCTATAAACATCACTCTTCAAAGTATATGCAGAAGGTTTTGTGCATTCTGGAGCAGTGTATCCAGCATCCAAATTTTTGCTTGCATGCTGAAATTACAGAAGTACAAGAACTGAAAATGTTAAATAACATTATTGTTAGAGAATTATAAAGCAATATGTTTCCTTGTATATAATATTCTAGCTAATTTCTAGGGATTTAGATATATTACCTTAGTTAGCCTTTTCTTTACCTGTATTTAAGTTATTGTATTCTTTGTATAATAAACAAGTTATTCTCCACACTCTAGCCATTACATGGTATTAGGAGCTATTAGGGCTCAAACCTGGTCAGAAACTTCAGAACTTTAGGCTTTCGAATATGCTTTGAAACTTAGAAATTATTGGTTTGTTGGGACTACATTTAGGATATTTGTGTCAAGATGTAACTGGGTTATCTTACCATCAGTTCTAAAAAGAGACAGAACAAGTTTTCCAATAGAAAGAACTATCGCCCGCATCTGGGTAAGCGGCAAGTGAGGCTCATGCACCCCTAATTTCTACTGTTTCTCACGCATCGACGCCTGGAAGCACATGCTCCAGCAGAATCAGTTGGAGCTGTATTTCTGGCGTTGCCTTGTAAAATCCAACGTATTTCAGGTGCTTTGTGGTCTTAAAACGTTGATTAGGTGATTGAATAAGGTGCCACAAATCACATGATAGGTAATCCTACTATTTTTTCTAGCTTTCAATCACATAAAGCACTCTCTTCCGTAACGGTAGTTGATGGGTCAACCTGTGACATTGTGGAATCTGGGACTGTTAAACCAACTTCCTTTATTACCCTATTATCTGTATTAAATCTACCGAAGTTGGCCTTTATTTGATCTCTGTTAGTAAAATTACCAGAGACTTTAATTGTTATATCTTGTTCTTTCCTGATCATTGTTTGTTTCGCGATCTTACGACAAACAGTTTATTGGTAAAGGACATGAATCTAATGATCTTTACATCCTTGATGAATGGGAGTCTCAGTTTATTGCCTGCTTTAGTGTTGTGACATCCTTCTCTACCTTTGTTGAAGAAGCTTTGTCCTTAGTTTCAGAATACTTCTTCGTTGGAATGTGAGTTATGTCGATTCGCGAAACACCATTGCAACTCAGTAGATCCAAGGGTTAATAAGCGGGTTGCGTCAACTTTTGAGTTAGTTCATTCTGATGTTTGGGGACCATGTCCTGTCATTTCCAAAACTAGACATAAGTGTTTTGTAACTTTTGTGGATCATTTCTCTCGGATGAATTGGATTTATTTTATGAGGAGTTGCTCTGAAGTGCTCACTCACTTTTGTCCCTTTAGTGCTGAAGTCAAAACTCAATTCAACGCTTCAGCAAGTATTCTAAGAAGTGACAATGCTAAAGGAATATATGTCAGAATTGTTTCGATCATACACGAGACAACACGGTATTCTCCACTAGTCTTCATGTGTTGATACACCCAATCAAAACGGAGTTGCTGAGAGGAAGAATAGACATATACTAGCAGCTCGAGCACTCATGTCCCAAGTGGAGGTTCGTAAACAGTTTTGGGCTGATGTAGTCTCTACTCCTTGTATTTTGATTAATCACATGTCATCGACTATGCTTGTAGGTAATACAGTTAAACCTCTCTATAACAACCATTTGTTATTACAGCATTTCACTATAACAACCATTTGTTGTTATTACGGCATTTCACTATAACAACCTGATTTTCTTCAGAACCGATTTTTCATGTTATATGTTACTTCTCTATAACAACATTTTACCTATAACAACAGTAGCATTCATTATAGCGGTACACTCTTTGTAAAATTACCCCTCTATAACAGTCAGTCAAATATTGTGAAATAATATTCTGTAAGAGATATATTATGTGTAAATAAATATTAAAATATTTATGATAATCATCATAATGTCATGCACATAGTAAATTTCAAGTACGAATATCTAAAAAGAAAATATTATATCAAAATAGTATCCACCAGTCTTCAAGGGAAAGCTATTAGATATCCTTTGGCCGAAAGTTTGGACAAAAAATTTCATCAATTCAAGCGTTATATTATCACTAAGAGATTGGAATTTACGAAACAATCTACAATTATAGAATTCTTACATCAAAATTGGAAGTTTTAACTTTTCAATTAAGTTTAAATGCATATCTTCCTTCATTTTAATTCTTTATCAGTACGATACAACTAGTTATGGATTTATTAATAATGTATTAGTATTTTCATTTTTTAATTAATCAAAAATGGAAAACAATTGAGCTTTTAAATTTAACAAGTATTTTATTTTCATTTATAACATAAAAAGTACAGTAAAATATATTTGCATACTTTTGTTTATAACAGCTAAATGAGATCTAAACATCAAATGTCATTATACATATATAGAAACACCTCACTATAGCAGTCATGAAGTTTTTAGACAAACATTGCCACTATAGAGAGGTTTGACTGTATGCCTTACAATATTCTTTTTCAAAACAAGTTACTATTTTCACTGGAACCTAAGATGTTTGGATGCACATGTTACGTTCGAGATATTCGGCCATCTATTACCAAGTCGGATTCCAAAGTATTGAAGTGCATTTTTCTAGGCTATTCTCACTTCAAAAAGGGTATCGATGTTATTCTACTAAACTTGAAAAATATTTGGAGTCAATTGATGTGGCATTTTCAGAGACTACCGTTTTTTTATGCACCTCCCATTTCTACAAGTCTGGGTCTGGGGCGAGGGAGCGGGGTACGGGAGATGAGTGGTTAGTCTATTAGGTTACCTGTCTTTTGACAGAAGAATCAGATGTTGTCTTTCCATCTCCTAGTTCTTCTATTAAGGACCAATTGACTATTGTACCGTTAGCACCTACTCCTTCTGCAGTAGCAAGACCACCGGTTGTTTAAGTTTACTCAAGGAGGCGAGAGACTAATGATATATGTCCTGCACCAGTCTCTTCGTTATCAGATCCTCCTCTGCTTGATCCTTCAAAAGATTTTGACCTCCCTATTGCTTTTCGCAAAGGTACTCATAGTGGCAAATCCACATTCCATTACTAATTTTGTTTCTTATGGCCGCTTATCCTCTATGTCTAGATCTTTGATTGTTTCTCTAGACTCCATCTCTGTACCAAAAGAAGCAAAGGAGGCTTTGAATCATCTTGGATTGTTTGATGCAATGCTCGATGAAATATATGCCTTAGAGGAAAATCACACATAGGATTTGGTGGATTTACCGAAGGAAAAGAAATCAGTGGGATGTAATTGGGTCTTCACAGTTAAAGTTAATCCTGATGGATCTGTAGCAAGACTTAAGGAATAAGGTCAGACTTGTGGCTAAAGGGTACGCTCAGACGTATGGGGTAAAGTATTCAGACACCTTCTCCCCTGTTACCAAATTCACTTTTGAACACTTGTTTATTCTCTAGCTGCTTCCAAGAATTGACCTTTATATCAGTTGGATATCAAGAATGCATTCCTTCATGGTGATCCTCAAGAGGAAATATATATGGAGCAACCTTCCGGTTTCGTTGCTCAAGGGGAGTATGGAGAAGACTGTCATTTGAAGAAGTCCTTGTATGACTTGAAACAGAATCTGCGAGCTTGGTTTGGCAATTGGCAAGTTCAGTGAGGTTGTTCAAGATTTTGGGCTGAAAATGAGCCAATGTGATCTCTCAGTCTTCGACCGGCAGTCAAAAACTGGTATTATCCTCCTTGTTGTATATGTCGATGACATTGTCATCATAGAAAGCGATAATGCAGAGATTTCTTCCCTCAAGTGTTTCTTGCATACTAGGTTTCGTACAAAGGACTTGGTCCAATTGAAATATTTTTTGGGAGTAAAAATGAACGGAAGCAAGAAGCGAATTTTTCTATCTTAGAGAAAGTATATTCTAGACCTGTTTGCAGACATTGGAAAGTTAGTAGTCAAACCCCGCAGTACTCCAATGGTTCCCAATGTGCATCTTATGAAAAATGATGGTGATCCTTTTGATGATCCAGAGAGATAGAGAAAGTTGGTTTGGAAGTTAAACTACCTTATTGTGACTCGTTTGGTTATTGCTTTTACCGTAAGGTTGTTAGCCAGTTCATGTCAGCTCCTACGGTCAAACATTGGGAAGCTGCGAAACAGATTCTATGTTACTTGAAAGGAGCTCCGAGACTTGACATATTGTATAGCAATCATGGTCATACTCCTGTGGAGTGTTTTGTAGATGTTGACTGGGCTGAATCCAAAATTAACAAAAAATCTACTCCAGGATCCTGTGTCTTTGTTGGAGGGAACTTAGTATCATGGAGGATTAGGAAGCAAGGTGTTGTATCTCGATCCAATACAGAATCCGAGTACAGTACTATGTCACAATTTACATGTGATATTATGTGGATACATCATCTTTTAACTGAAATTTGGTTGAAGCGTCATATACCAAGAAAACTCTGATGCGATAATCAAGTTGCTCTTCATATTGCATCAAATTCAGTGTATCATGAAAGAACTAAACATATTGAGGTTGTTTGTCATTTTATTCGTGTGAAGATTTAGGAAAACCTGGTTTCCACTGGCTACATGAAAATAGGAGACCAACTAGTTGAATTGTACATTAAAGCGTTGAATGAAACTTGAGTTGTTACCTTTGTAACAAGTTGGGCATGATCAATATCTACGCTCCAGCTTGAGGGGAGTGTTAGAGAATCATAAAGATATATGTTTCCTTGTATATAATATTCTAGCTGATTTCTAGGGATTTAGATATCTAGTTACCTTACTTAGCCTTTTTCTTATCTGTATTTAAATCATTGTATTCTTTGGATAATAAACAAACTATTCTCCACACTCTATCCATTACAATTATTAAGCATGATGTGACTCTACTAGACACTGAAGCATCAAGTAAAATATCTAAAGCATAAATTAGCAAATGTGGACCAATCCGGATTAAGCCTAGGTACCGGGAGAAAGAGTATGGCCTTTCAACAGACTACTAGCCGGATTGCTACCATCTTCTACGTTCATGTTCATTTATTGACCACCATATTCTGTTATTCAGAATATGAGCACTTCTCCTCAAAGTAGTACTTGATCGCCATGTCAAACTGCACAAACTTATACCAAATCGTGCATCTATTACCCATCCAATACCATTCACAGCTGAGTAAAGAAGAAGATACTAAGGGAGGGCACATGACTTGGAAAAGAACCTGGTAACAGTGACATTCTAATTTGGAAAGAGCTTGAGTCAGTGACATTATGTGCAATGGTGGAAACCAATTATGAAGCTGCTAAGAAATTCAATGACAATCCTTTGTCAAGAAAAGATACAAAATATCCACATTTTCTTTTTGAGTCTTCCTAAAATAATATTCATTTTCCAGCCGAAGACTAGCCACATTATAACTGTTAAATAATTACAAGACTCCCACTTTTAAAACGTCTCAATATTTTACTTAAAACTTCCATATATCCAAAAACAAGAGATTCCACATATCATATAGCTTAAAAAGTTACATGGGGCACACTTTATTTTTCTGAATATCACTTTTATCCTTTTCCTGTTTCAAGTGGTTACATTTGCAAGTTAGCAGGTTCCTAACATTCAAAACTGCAGAAATAATATGAACTCTGGTGGAAACAATACTTGCAGTATCTAAAGGTCTATCTTCACATACCTCATGAAACATTGCCAAGCCACACTCACAGAGACAAGGATTCAGTTCGGCATCTAGCACGATGTTTGCAGTTCTTATATTTCTGTGGAGATAGGGTGGAGAACAAACCTCATGCAGGTACCTACATACAAGTTAAAATCATGTCATAGGATCAATTAGGAGAACCACATTGACCAGATTGTTTCTTATAAATCAAGATCATGTCGTACTCGATGGAATATCAATTACAGTGGAAACCTTAATGTCAGTCCAATAGTACTTATCACCAAACAACACGAGAAGTTTGACTTACTCAAGAGCACGAGCAGCGCCCAGAGCGATTCTGACTCTTGTATTCCATGTTAGCGGTTTGCTGAAGTCATCTGACACGTGTAGGAATTCATGAAGTGAACCATTTCTAAAAAACTCAAAGATTAACATATTCTGTCCCTGTTCTGAACAATAACCAAGAACTTCAGCTATATTTGGGTGGTGAAACTTGGACATTTTGTAAACAATTTCTGTGAATTCTGTGCACTGCCCATCTTGGAAAAAAGAGGAGTCTATTTTCTTTACCGCCAGAACCTGGTAAATAAAAGGTTTCTCCATTATGTTTATCATACAGTATAGATCTGATTGAATACTTCAAGACCATATAAACATGCGTTGAACCTCCCTAGAAATGGTAGCCAACCATTAAGTGGCACCAGAAGTATGTCGATTGTTTAAGTAGAATGAAGCATGAAATATATTGTGTACATATATTGGGTTCGTGAAACATATAAACAACATTGTGTACATATGTTGCAGGTTTAAGTAAATGATCGGATACATATATTGTGTTCAATTCACATTGCATTTATCTGCCGCAAGGAATAGAAAAGCTAGATAACCTGTCCCTCAAGGAACTTAGAATAATAAGCTGGAAAAAGAAGATAAAAGCAACTCAGTTTCAAAAGAAGACAAAAGCAACTAAAGATAATTGCCATGTCAAATTGGAGCATGTGCTATAGAGTTCCAACAGTAGAAGCCAATGGAATATGTGAAATCCCCATGCAAAGATATCTGAACAATCTGTATCTGTAGGATATAAAAAGCATGATACAAAAAATTCAAAGAGGACTTTGATGAGAAGTGAGCTCACATCCATCCATCATTATAGACTAATCTCTGTGGTCAACAAGTATGCTTCCAGTGCATATAAACATATAGCTGAACAAACTTTATCATGCAAGTAATCTGCTAAAGGCCTGGCAGAAATTCATTCTCGCTGAACATAACCTCTATATAGTGTTGAAAGGAAACAAAGAAGAGGTCAAATGTTAGCTACAGAACGTCTATTGCCCAACTAGGAAATTTAGGTCAGTTTACCACAGTTTACATGTAGCAGAATGTGATCATCTATGCAATGCTTAACATGGACAAGTGACGGTTCAAGCATTATGCTGGGACAATAAATGTAAGTTAATTTACTTTAGCTCCCGTGCAGCAGTAGAAGATCATCTGTCTTATTATCCATAAGTACTACAATAAGGGTTTCAAGAATTATAAAGACAAGGAAATTTGTCTTTATTTCAATCTTTCAGAAGGAACCTTGAGACAGAATTTTCACTTCAAACTTTAGACTTGGGCTGGTTCCCTGGTATCCTTCTGAAATACCAATCATCCCAACAGGATTATTTCCTCTAGAAATGACTGTAGAAAACATTACTTTTAATTTTTTTTTTTAAAAAGAAAAAACATCACTTTCAATGTCAAAGCAGGGTGGAAAAGAATGTGCATGACCTTATCTTATGTATTTCAAGAGTACGAACCATTCAAAACTGAGAAAAGCTTAAATATCATAGATCAATTACTCATGAGAAGTATTAGCTCTAAACATATATATGTGTGTGTGTGAGTGTGTGTGTGTGTGTGTGTGTATTCTGTCCTTCCTTCTGTTTTCCTTTGACTAATCTATGTATTTTATCCTATCTCTCGTGATGTATAATGGAGGTTATGCAACCAATTCATGAAATGAAATACCAACAAATATACCATAAAACTATGCAGCACTGTAAATCACGTCAAGCTTACCCTGCCATCTGGATATTTTGCCCTGTATACTCGACCAATTGATCCCTCACCAAGAAGGCGGGAACTTGCAAAGTTACCAGTTGCATTCTGCAAATCAGCTAATGAATAGTGAGCTAGCTTAACTGAACTGCTTCTTTTAACATTCAAAGGATTTGCGAACTCTTTATCTTTGAATGACATGAGATGATCTGAAGGTGGAGCATTTGCCATCTCCTTCTCGTTAAAGGACTTGTGACGCTCTGATGCAGGATGCTTAAGACCCATTGAGGAAGAGGTTTGCAAATGTTTTTCTGTAGTGGATGATGAATCTGAGGACATAATTTTCTGTCAGAAACACAAAGTAATACACTTGTGACCAACAAGGCAAAAAGAGAGGTTGCTCTAGTCGGGAGAACCCTCCACTTTCAATGAAGGGGTTTCAAGTTGGTCATCAAGGAGGAAAGTGGGCATACATCTCTATTGGCCCCTCTGGGTAGAAGGGTGTGCAGGGGTCTGTTCTCCAAATAAAAACAATAATAACAGGATACCTAACCAACAACAACAACAATACCAAGTGTGATCCCGCAG
>JACEIK010001636.1:234436-245246 GCA_018107945.1 Datura stramonium | reverse complement strand
ATTTGGTATTAAATTATGTATAACTAATGCATTAAAAATCATGGTATTAGTAATTCAATGATTGTTAATACATGCATTAGCATGATTAAAGACATGACTGTCCCTCAAAACCTTTTTCACATCCTTTCTATCTTATACGTGGAGAGTATTTTTATAAATAAATAATTTTTTAAATAAATTATTCAACGAATATTATTTTAACACACTAAACCAAACATTGCATAAGAAATAATCTCAGCATAACTAATACAAGAATTACCAATGTAAGTATTACTAATACACCTTATTCAATATTATTCTTATACAATCTACCAAACGACCACTAACTCTCTAGCACATTATTTATCCGCTTCTTTTCCTCGGATGATCTGAAGTTTAACAGAAGAACCTATTCGTCCATGCTCTCTGCCTCGAATTTCAGAATAGCAAGATAGAAACCAGGTTCATCTACAAATTTGACTACTTCAATTGAATGGTCCGCGGCAACATTTTGCAGCAGCATCTTATCTGGCAAGTTAGAGACAACCACATCGGGATATTGTTTCTGTTGCTCTTCAGCCGCTTGCCTGCCTTGTGGATGACTAATCACAACTCTTGCACCTGAACATATATATAAAAACAACTATCAGAGCATTTAAACACCATTAAGCAATCCCTCTTATATTTACTCAAAAATCACCATTTTGTCTTCATGAAAACATAAGATTAAATGAAGTACTACACCTACATAAGTTTCATAATCCGACTGAATTTCACCTGGCAAACAACGTTTTCTTAGTGCTTCCAGAATTTGACCAAGTTCAAAGGGCAATGCAGGAAGGAAGTAGAGAAAAACAACATCAAAAGGTGTCCACTTCTCTGGTACGTATATCAATTCTCCTTGCCAACACTTAACCTTGTCATGTTTTTCCTTGATGCATGCTAACATGAAAAGGGAGTCATGAACGACAAGTAATTGCTTGCAATTCGATGAATCAACTACTCTGTCAATAAATTCATCAGAACTAATTGCAATCAGAACCTTAGAAGTCTCCGTGATCTCTCCTGCTGATATGATCTCATCAATTTTTTGCTTATGCTCTTCACTGGAATCTGAATACTCAAGAAATGACCAGTCTTTTTCCATGACATCTTCAAAATTAATCACAGATACTGTTGCATCACTTGATGACGCAATAGCATTACAGCAGGATTGCAAATTACTGGATGGATGAGGGCATGCTGATTGGACATGGATTAAAAGGGCAACGTTAGCATGACTATTGTAAGCATATCGTCGGTAGCAACTACGAGCCAGCTGTAAACTAAGACATTGTCTTGATATATGCAGAGGTGGTTTAAGTGCGTGGAAAGACAAGGATGACGAGATAGAGCTCATTGGGCCAGTACTCTCTACAAATGTCCTATTTCAGATGACTGATATTTGGGGAGAGTGAGATAAAATCCTGGTTATAAATATGTCTTTAGCCAACAATTTGTACAGCTATTTTCTGTGCCACCCCTTCAGAATTGTGTTTTCATCTGTACTGGAGCGAATACTTCTGAGTTTTTGTGTCCTGCCATTAGATTGAACAAAAATGCTTAATGGAGATGAAAAACGCCAAAGAGTCTCTATATTTAAAATAAAAGTAGGTCAATAAGACATGTAATAAAATCTAATACAGTCTTCTCAATAAGCATGAGTACTTCAAGTACTTTATGATGGTGTCTAGCACTGAAATCAATGGGCAAGAGATCCATAACCCTTTAAGATAGGTATAGATTAGTTGAAATGTAGCAGAAAAAGATAGCAACAAAATTAGCAGAAGGAATCTTAGAGTCGGTCAGTTGCCATGGCTTTAGAAGATGGAGGGTGACATGATAAGGTAATGCCGAAGGCATGACAGGAAGAGGCGGAAATGCAGATCATGCTATGACATTCTTTTGACTCGATGCAACTGTGAAAGAAACTCGTACCAATGAAGCCTGAAAACTCAATCTATGCAAAGAACTCCTTTCGATCTCCACTCTTAACAATTGAAAGTTGTTTGCACACACCAACTCTTGCTTTAGGGCCTATCTCTTGTACTGAAGAAAAAGCACAATGATTCTTTAACATCTAAGCGGGAAAAGGATCTCTTATCTCTACCCTTAATTTCAATGAAGAAACCATAGAAAGCTTACTCAAAAACTGCTTAAACACAAAGGGAAGGAAGAAAGATTAAATCTTCCCAATTACTACTTCATTCATCACTAATTTACCACATACACTATATTAATAACATCTAATGGTGATCCAAGAAATTCTCTGGTGAGTACTTGAGTAACTGCAAAAAGTTTGTTAAACCAACTCCCTCACTATTCTTTCCCCTATAGCCCCAACTTGTGAAATTTGTTCATAATCCAAATAAAGATAGAAACCCTTAAAATATATACTGTATTCAAGAAAATAGCACAAAGAAATTCAACTTCATCTATACGTAACTAGCAGAAATATTGGAAATTTAAGAAAGAAATGAACTTTTCGGAAAAAAAGAGGAAATAGGGTAAGGGCACACTTCAAATGGAGTCTTTATGTATTTAACCGTGTGAACAAACTTTAGACAAAAACGAAACATCCATGAAACACTGCATATCCATCTCTTTCAAGTAACAAATAGATTTTTTCACCGGAAAAGAAAAAACTAAAAAATGAGCCATTTCAGGAATACATAATTATAATTCAATTATGGTAAATATTAAAGAAAAGAAGAGCAGAGCTAACCTCGAAATGCTTTTGAATATGGGAGGTGCGAAGCGAGCAACAAACTGTAATTCTATCCTTTTGCAGATGGAAGAAATACCCAGACGAAAGTTGAGAACTGAGAAGGAATAATTGGGTATCGTTAGAAGCAATCAAAGCCCAGTTAAAAGGTCAGGCCCATATACGGATGGCACAAGAAGTGCACAAATAGCGAATTCTGGTGCCCCATTTATGCCATAAACGTAGTTTATAAATTCTGATAAATTTAGCCACTTCAGAAATAACTTCCCACATGCGTAATAACAGTTGCAAATTTTCGCGTTTGAAGCTATAAATTTTGTGGCATATATTTTTGTACAAGCAAACTTCAAAACTTTTCATATTTGTGCCTGAAGTTTGGCTTTACACCAAAGCCATAAAGTTTAACTTGTCAATGCTAAATTTTGGAATTTTTGTATGGGGAAGAATTAGATAACAAATACGCGGTATCATCAACGGGTCTTGAACGAGCCACGGACTACCAAGACCACGAGGGCTGGGGACTAGGAAGCATCTATCCCCGAGATAACAGCGGTGGAGTGATCGTCTCATCCATCTCATCAAGGATAAGGATAAGGATAGGGGAGTCACTGTGACATGGCGTAAAAGACAAACAGGGGACACGAGTATTAGAATACTTAGGTGCATGGACGAGCTCATACAAATCTAATAAGGCAGGAAAATTGGTCCAGACCTTCCTAATTGATTGTACCCATGTGCAAGGACATAGGGCATAGTACTTTAGGGCTCTCATGACATTCCTCTATTGGTTGAGGCCTAAACTTTGTAGCATATAAATAGTCGTCCTCCTCTCTTGTAAGGAAATTCAAACTCTATTTTCTCTCAAGAAAGTATATTGGCAATACATCATTTTCTTGAGCGCCAAGCATTTTTTTTAATTTTTCCTTGATTTAGCTTATGTTATTTTGAGTAATTGGTCTTGAGTCAAGGGCGACATTCTCGGGCTCGCTCGTGTTCGCACTAGGAGAGTCTAGATTAGCTTCTTTTCTCCTTTGTCTTACTAGTGTATACTATGCTTTACTTGTTTTCATCATATTCTACTATCAAACTACTAGTGCATCGAATCTAAAACAAGGTTGAATTATAACGCATGTTCTTGACCCCCTATAAATTCAACTATACCGATTTTAGGATAAATAATTTGGCACCAACCGTAGGGCTCTGGCAACTATGTGGGTTTAACTTTATTTTTTCTTTCTAGCTTGGTTCTGTTTTACCTTGCAGGCGACAGGTTATGGCTAAACCCGAGAGTTGTGCCCGCCAAAGTTCTAGGGAGGAGAAAACATTTTTTGGCCACAAGAAGAGGCCTTGATGAGTTGGTAATTTACCAATTTATTAGGCTCTTAAGAATGAGCTTTAGCTTAGTTTTCAAGTCTTTTAGTTGAATTTTATGCTCTTTTTGCCTTTTTATGTGCAGGTATCTGATTTGACTAAAAGGAGCATGAATTGGAGTAAAAAGGATGTAATTAAGGTGAAAACCGGCGCTCCACCGGAGGACACCAGTGAAATGCCGATCAATCGTAGGCAACCACTGGCTTGATGAGAAACTGCAATCGGCGATCCACCGGTTTCATCGCCGACAGGTGCTGGAAGTGGCTGGACCAATGATGAAATTGATCGGCAGTTCGCGGATGGCAACCGATGAACCGCCGAAGGCACTACCGAAAGGCCCTAGAACTTCACTAAATCGCAGAAGAAAATGACTAGCGGCTCACAGATGGCAACCATCGAACCACCGGTTCTATCACAAGTGAGGACACGCCTGAACAGGGCAAAATCGTCAAAGCCTAAAAAAGAGGAGAATGGTTTCCCTATTTTTATTTATATTCTAGAAGAAAGTACTCTGAACATATCATTGAATATTCCTTTACTTTTTTGAGAGAGAAGAACTTCATTGGAGAGAAAGAAATATTAGAATATTGCTTTTTATCTTCATCTTCTTCTTCATCAAGGTATAACTATTATTGTAGAAATATTGTGAGTTTGATTTTGCTTACTCCTAATGACGAAGTTATTGAGTTTATTATTGAATATGCTCTTGTCTTTCTCAATTATGAGTAGCTAAATCTATAGCTAGAGGTGTGTGATGATAGGTGTTTAATTTGATTGGGTATTGCTAGATTTGTCCTATTGTTACTTAATTAGTGTAAATCTATTGAATTCTCCTCAGATTATAGTTGATTGCTCATAGTTGCAAATATGGATATTATTTTCTTATTTATTTTTAGCTTGTAAAAGAAGAATTAAGTAATGGGGGAGAATTTAATGATAGATTGGGATTTGACTATGTGGGGTTGGGCTAGAAATAGCCAAAACCCATGATCATAATCGCTTAAGAGGTTGATGGCTAGAAATACCTCAGCCCTAATTCAAACCATATTGGAATAGTTGAATTGTGCCTTGAGATTCTAGACAACTCAAGGATAAGGAGCCTAATTCGTTGAAGAACATCGGGCTCCATCTTTTTCCAAGGTTATTTGCACATATTAGTAATAATTTGACTATCTAGTAAATCCCGATTTGATTGACATCCCATCTACACTACACCTCTAGCCTTTGCTCATTATTGTTTCTCAATTTTGGTTATCTTGCTCTCTTGATTAGCTGATTTTAGAATCCACAATATTTTTATCTTCACTTTCCCCCAAAACTTACATTTACATTTTCATTTCTTGGATGAAAATCAATTCAATTCACTAAACGACTCTTGTGCAAATCATTCTCTAGTCCTTGTGGGATTCGACATCGACACTCATCGGATTATTTGTTTTGATACAACGATCGCTTACATTCTCTCTAACTGAGGAGTGTAGTTTAAGCGTTATGAAAAATAGTGTCGTTGTCGGTGACTAGCGTTTGATATCCTTGAGTTGTTTGTTAATTTGAATTGATCTTACATCTTAAGGAGTTTAACATTGTTGTTGGTGGTGGTCATCTAGGATGAATTCATATGAGCCAACATTCACAAGCAGGAGATAGTTCGGTGGAAGGAAATATAGAACATGAAGAGGATAATCCCATCATGCCTGAGATCGCAGGTGCCATTTGCCTACCAGCTACGGTGGGGAATGCAATGTTTCATGTCACTAGTACCATGTTGCACCTGTTGCAAATGAAAGGGCTCTTCAGAGGTAAACCGAGTGAGGATGCAAACCGCCATTTGAGGAACTTTATAGAGTTTTGCGAACCTTTCAACAAAACGAATATAAGTCAAGAGTCTATCAGGTTGAGGCTCTTTTCATATTCCCTAATGGGAGAAGAAACTATGTTGTTGGAGGAGTTACCTCCCCCGATGCATCACCTCGTGGAAAGAGTTGACAGAAGCATTTTTGGATCACTTTTTTCCTCCCTCAAAGATGTTGCAGCTGAGGGATGATATTAATGTCACACCCCAAACCCGGAGAGACGTGACTGGCACCTGGTGCCAACATTGATATGAGGTTTGACAACACAACAACTATAAAATCAGAATAAGACGATAGACTAGAGCGGAATCTAGCTCTCCTGACCAACCAAAAAATAAATACAATATGCCGTCAAGGCCACGGAATGGAAAACAATTATACGACATGGCCCACCTGACCTATAACACCATATTAAAACTAGAGCAATGTCTATGAGCCTCTATGAATACATTAGTAATCAAATGGTCGGGACAGGGCCTCGAACTACCCTTAACTCAAACATCTGGCGACTCCGAAAGACCTGGAGCGCACCAACTCAGTTGAAACTCCACTCAGCAACCAAGAACTCGATCTGCCAGACCACTATCACCTTCCGGCGTGAATGCAGTGCCCTGACTAGGGCGTCCGTACAATAATGTACCGAGCATGAAAGGTAGAAACAACTGGAATACTTAGATTAGAGATCAATAATTATACTAGATATCACAAGAGGAGAATTCAACTTAAGTAAAAACAAAAACCTACCTGGCCCCCATAAGCCTGGCAAGTACAAGAAATATACAAACAGAACCTACTTGACCCCTATAAGCCTGGTAAGTCCAAAAGTAAACAACAACACAGCGGCACCTAGCCGACACAACTCACCTATCATCGCCTCTAGACCTTTCAACGACCTCAGCTAACACCAACAAATATCTAACATCCACTGCTATAAGATAACATATAAAACGAGCAACAATTACAATATAATGCCAAGCATATCAAAAGTAAACACCAATCAATCAACATCATCAAACAAGCACTGTCGGACCCTCTCGGCTGCGCACTGTTAGCGGCGCTCAATCCAAACACCTCCCTGGGTGGTTCTTGCTACAACTAGCACAAGATGGGAAGGTGCCTTACGTGCGAATGCTACTTTGACCCCCCGAACTTGAGGCCCTGCTCATATGATTATCTCTAGGCCTGGATGGGGTACTGGCTGAAGATGGTACTGGTGTAATAGACCTGTGCTGAGACTGCTGGTGAGGCCCACCTCCTGGCCGCTGCTGGGAGAACCTGTAGCTATCAGTTCTGGCCCTCTTGGCCTCTCTCTTCCTCATATGAGTTGCCTCCATCTGCTGGGCATAAAGGACTATGTATGGGTAGTCCATATCCTGATGAAGTATGGTTGTTATACAGTCCTTATCCAGATACTCGGCTATTCCCTGCACGAATCTGCTAACCCGCACCCTCTGGTCCATCACTCACTTCGGGGAATACATTGACAGGCGAGTGAATTCAAGTGAATATTCTAACACTATCATCCTTCCCTGTTTGAGGTTAACAAACTCAGCTGCTTTCAATTCCCTCATCTCCCGAGGGAAGAATTTGTCGAGAAAGGCCATGTGAAACTCATCCCAGCTGATAGGACCCGCTCCTGTTATCCTTCCATTGCTTGTACCAAATATAAGCGACCTCCTTTAGCTGGTAAGAGGCCAAATCAACACACTCCTCGTTTGTCACCCCCATAACCTGAGTGACCTTCAAGATTCCTTCAATGAACTCGTGTGGATCCTCTTCCACCTTTGAACTTGTGAACTCGAGAGGGTTCATCCTCAAAAAGTCTCTAATCCAAGCCGTTGCTGCGTTTCCATTCTATGGGACATGCGCAACAGCCTGCTGGTTGACCTGAGCGGTCAAGGCCTGGGCCAACATCTGAATAGCCGCCTGAAACTCAGCGTAGGCAGCAGGTTCTAGTGCCTGGGGCTCCTGAACAGGTGGGGCTTGCTGACGCCCATGGTCATTGCCACCTCCATGGCCTTCATCATTTCTGTTCTTCCTTCCGTTTATTCTTTTGGGAGCCATAATTTTATGCAATCGCGAATAGCACGAATTAGAAGGATGGAGAGACTTTTCATCGCACGACATGAATCACGAAAGAAGGGAACATTTCCTAAACTATTTAGTAGCCTCTTCGTCATAAGTGTGGCGCACTTCACACCCATGAAAAAGACTCTACCTAACGTGGCTTCCAGACTCCCTAGGACACATCTGAACCTATGGCTCTGATATCAAGTTTGTCACGACCCGAGAGTACACCCGAATTGTAGACACGGGACAAGGAGCCCCGAGGAACCCCAAGTCAACCCATGGCATGAACGTATAACTAAATCATTCACATAAGGAGAAATAATTAGCTTAATAGTCATGAACTAAATAAAACGTGACATGAGATATAATAAACAACAGTACATGATCCAAGCGTAAATAGTTGAATACCACAGTTAGGTCTGAAAGCCTCTAATCATAATAGACGAGTTGAAGGGACAAGACCCCAACTAACTCCAACATTCTTAAAACTAAAAGATAGACAAAAATCCAAACATGAAGCCCCCGAATCATGAGGACTCACCACTGAGAACTGAGAGCAAGCTAAGAGCGATGTTGAACCTGCGAATCGGATCCTGTATCATAAAACAATACAACATAAAAAATATGCGGGTTAGTACTTGGAAGGTACTGAGTATGTGAGGTATGCAAGACAATACTTAAAACATAAAAGTTATAGGAGTGGGGACATCATGATCATAAAGACTGAAATCATAAGTATATCGTAAGGCTCAAGATTTCCAAAATATTCATAAACCTGTCTTAGTCATAACATGAGAGAAAAAAGTTTCATAAAACATAACTTGAGCCAAAATAATATAATCATACATGCATTAATAACAATGAGGAATAGTGGGAGATTTCTATATAATCATACATGCATTAATAACAATGAGGAACAGTGGGAGATTTCTATAACCGACATACCCCATATGAGCACACATGGAGCTCGACCTGTAAGCCTAGCCGGGAGGTCGAACCTTGCCAAGGGTATGAACCATGAAAGGCATGATATCACCCGTGAAGTCCCCATAGGGCAAAGGGACAATCACTGAGGAGGTCCCAAACATAACCTACAGTGGCACGTAGTTCTAAGATTTAGGGTGTAACTAGGCCCCACACCTACTCGGTGTTAAGTACTATTCCCAAAACATACAACATGCTCATAGAAATTCATTCATGACATACATGTCTAGTTAAATCGTGATAATCATAACATGCTTGAGAATTCGTAATAGTAGCCATGGAATTGGGCCCGTGGATCGGCCAAGATCATAGTTCATAAATCATAAGCGACATGTGGGAATTTCCCATACTTAAGCACTTGAGATGCTTAAATTTATAGGAAACATGATCATAATAACATGAGTAATTGAAAACATGCTTAAAATTCAATAGTTCATGTCATGCTTGAGAAATCACCATAACCATGAATTGCACTAAAAATCCTCATGATTTGGGCACATATGTTTTTAGGGATTAAATCATCAAATATTGAATAAAATAAGTTAAAACAGCCCAATAATTCGAAACCCATGATTTTAGACATGCTACAACAAGCTCATATCGATTTTTTTGGAAACATGCATTTGAGTTATGACCCATGAAGAATTTGTAACTTAAACATAGAACTAGGAAGAAATTGTCCATGGGTAGGGACTAAACGACCCATTCAAAACCCCACATACCTGGAACTTCTTGATTCTTAACTCCCTTGAAAAGCCCTAGATGGAAACTTGAAGAAGAACACTTGAATCCCTTTCCTCTTTCCTCTCTACTCTTACATGTACCAAATGAGGTTTATCATGAATGATCTCCCCTTAAAAGCCTCTTTACCGACCTCAAAATGACGTAGTTTAGGTCTTAGGAGCATAGAAAATTACGAGAAGACCCTTACTAATTCGCAGGAAATAACTGCCTGGTGACCCTAACGGGTGACCTGACGACTCGTCAGGACGGGCAACGACTAGTCGGGTCGCCCTTCAAGTACACTGGATATCAGGTCAACTGGGCTCGTAACGTGTGACTCAATGACTCATCACAGGTGACCATGAGTCGTGGTCACCTTCCGTCAAGTACACTGCCTCATCCTTACTTAAATCCTCAACCTTACCCTACGGTGGACCTGACAACTCGTGGTAGCTGACCACGAGTCATTCCCATGCCCGTGGGGACCTCAACTCCTCAGCTTAGTCCAACCTTCCCAAGAGCCACCTGACGACTCGTGGGGTCTCCTCACGAGTCGTCTAAAGACTCGTCCTGCACTGCTGCAACATTCCCTAGATTTTTCCTCATTTGACTCCTAAGTCTGATCCTTGGGTCCCTGGGGTATAACACAACGACTAGTTAGACCCATTCGTCAAGTGCACTGGAAGACTACTTCACAACTTCAACTCTTCCCGTCTGACGATGGACATGACAAGTCATTCCCACACTTATCGACTTGTCTCATCCTTCCGTCAACTACACTGACTTCTCACTTGATTCATTACCCAACGACCAACCTAACGAATCGTTGCTAGGAAAGACGACTCTTCAGGTCTTTCCTGGCCACTGGCTTGCCATCCCTGATCACGGGCAAAAATAGCATGCCCGTGATACGCTTTATAACTTAAATTAGTCGTGTTTATCTAAGTTATTTTATACATTTTCATTTAATTTTATATGAATGTGAAGATATGTGCTAACCAACATGATTAGCCTTTGTTTTGTAGGTTTTGATGACTTTTGAGGAGCTAATCCATGAGTTGGTGAA
>JACEIK010001636.1:173910-222016 GCA_018107945.1 Datura stramonium | reverse complement strand
CCGGGTACCAAGGGACTAATCAAGGCCCTTAGCACACAAGTGAAGAGAACCAAGGTTGGAGGAACCGTGACACGCAAGGGTGGCCTGATCAAAATGAGAGATGGGGAAATAAAGAGAAAAATCATGAGGGCGACCACTATCATAGAAGTACAAATCCATATGTTCTTCCTCCCAAAGCTGAGAATGCCCAATCACAACCAGGTCTGAGTGATGTAGGGAACTCAAAAGTTGAAGAAATACTTGCAATGGTTCTCAAGAAAGGTTAATCAATGGACAACGGGGTCAAAGAACTTAAATGGGAGGTGTCTAACCTTGCCCAAATAATAAGTTCGCACTCGGCCTCTATCAAGTATTTAGAGGCCCAAATAAACCACTTATCTTCACAAATGAACCCCAGATGAAGGGAACACTCCTTAGAGATATAATGCCATATCCCAAAAAGGATAGCCAATGCATGGATATTGTCACTAGGAGTGGTAAGATGCTTGGTGATGCGGGCAGTAAGCCCAAGGAAGTTGGGGACCCCAAGGCAAGAAAAGTGAAATAATCAGATGAGGTTCCACAAGCACCAAATGGTTGTGATGATGTTGAAGAACAAGGTGAGGGAGATGTTGATGAGATCCCCTCAAATGATGAGGAAGGAGATGCGGGCATGAAGGCCTCAAGTGAGAAAGATCAAGACTCAAGAGTTCCACCTCCTTATCCACTGCGGTTAGCCAGAAAGGAAAAGGATGATCAATTCAGCAAGTTTATTGACATGTTAAGCAAATTATCCATAAACATACCATTGGTGGATGCTTTACTTCAAATGCCCAGATATGCAAAGTTCATGAAAGAGCTACTAAAGAAGAAGAAGGTTGTATATATGACACCAAAGAGACAACACATCATTGTAGTTCTATGATGATGAGTAACCTTACCTCAAAATGGGATGATCTGGGAGCCTTCACCATCCCTTGCACTATTGGGTTGTGTGTTTCAAGAAAGCCCTTTGTGATCTTGGGAAAAGCATAAAATTGATGCCCCTCATAATCTTCAAAAAGTTGGGGCTTGGCAACACCAAACCTACTTCAATGAGATTGTTAATGGTTGATCGCTCTATCATGAAACCGGTGGGTGTTTTGGAGGATGTATTGGTGAGGGTGGATAAGTTTATTCTACCAGTTGATTTTATGGTTCTAGATTTTGAGATGGATGTGGAAGTCCCAATCATCTTAGGGAGACCATTACTCACCATGGGTAGAGCTTTGGTAGATGTGGAGCTAGGTGACCTCAAGTTTTGTGTGGGAGGTGAAGAGGTCACCTTCAAGGTATACCAATTCGTGGAACCTCCTGATGAATGCAAGGCGATTGAAGTGTTGAATGATGAGGGCGAAAATGGAAGAGTTGATTTAGAGAAGGATGAGTTGGAGGATAACCCTCTAGAAAATGGAATCTGAATGAGAGATACGTTGTGCCATGACGTTAACTAAGGTGCTTCTTGGGAGGTAACCCAAGTGTTTTCTTTTGAATATTTTAATTCCATTGTTGCTTTTGTTTTGTAGGATTGAATAGGTGTAAATCAAGGAGGAGGAGCATAAAATAGGGCAGACACTGCGCTAGATCATTGAACCGCCGATCCAGATGTGCGAACCGCCACATTCTTGACTAATAGGGGCAGAACCTAGGGAACAAAATGGCCAGACCAGCGAGTCACCAGCGGAACGCCGACTACAGTTCACAAACCACCGACCAACCGGTGGCTCAGGTTAGAATACCTGAGAAGTGGGGGTACAAATGACAGTCTGCTGGTGGAATAAAGAATCCAATCCGCGAACCACCGGTTAAGTGCTGAATATGAAGTAGAGAACTGGGCACATATTCAGGTCAGTAATGTTAAGGCGGCGAACCACCACTTCCAATCGGCGACCGCCGGTATAGGTACATGCTTTGTCATAAAATCTTGACCAACCCATTGACTGACCCGACCCAAATTCCTTTTCAAGCCGCCCAGACCTTATCAATTCCCTTTTTATTCTCCCAAGATCCCCTTTTTCCCACTTTTTAACACTTCCCCATACACCTTTTCATCTTCCCAATACTCCACCCTCCCACTTACCTTTCCATATTCCAACACTCCCCTTTCCCACTCCCTTTTCATTTAAATCACCATTAAACCCCTGCCTTTTCCTCAACACCATTCATGTCCCTTCACCTATAAAAACCTCTATAATCCATTTTCTTTACCTAACTCTCACTACCAATCTCACTCCCTACTAGCAAGTTCCAATTTCCACCATTGTTGAGCAAGTTCAAGCTTCCACATTTCTCATCACTCTCATTCTTATGTTTTGGTAAAGTACTCCTCACACTCTGATATTATTACAAGTTGTATTCTTGGTGCATATGATCATTGTTATAGCATGTATCTACCTTCTTTTTACTGCCCTTTCCCCTAAAATTCCCATTATTATAAATATACATGATGAATGTTGTTGATTGATATAATGTGAAATTAGTGGGAACTAGGGGTATGATGATTAAATGGGTGTGGGGAGATTTTTTCCATTGTATAGTTGAGTTTAGGGTGAATTTTGAGTAACCCCATGGGATATATAAGAACCGATTTTCCCCATGATAGATCGGGTGACGCCGTTCTTAAGGGTAAATCATCATTTTGTTCCTTTTTGCTTGAGTAGACAATGCTTATATATGATATGAGTAAGTATTTTTAAGAGTCTAATATTGGAGTGCATTTTAAATCAATGGAGACAACGACCATTGATCATGGGCAAAAATATCATGCCCTCTAGTATCCGTAAACCGGAGCCTGGAGGAAACTTTGAGCTTAAACAGAATATGGTGCAGCTGTTACATTCTAGTGGTCAGTTCACTAGAATGGCACACCATGATAGATCGGGTGACGCTGTTTAAGGGTAAATCATCATTTTGTTCCTTTTTGCTTGAGTAGACAATGCTTATATATGATATGAGTAAGTATTTTTAAGAGTCTAATATTGGAGTGCATTTTAAATCAATGGAGACAACGACCATTGATCATGGGCAAAATATCATGCCCTCTAGCATCCGTAAACCGAGCCTCGAGGAAATCTCGAGCTTAAACAATATGGTGTGATGTTACATTCTAGTGGCCAGTTCACTAGAATGGCACATGAGGACCCGCAGCAGCACTTACAGAGCTTTCTTGAGATAAGTGACACGTTTGTCCCACCGGCGTGTCCACAGACTTTATGTGTCCGATCCTCTTCCCATTTTCACTATTGGGAGAGGCGAAAAGTGGCTGAAGGCCGAGCCACCAAACTCCATAACTTCATTGAATGATTTGGCTAAGAAGTTCCTTATCAGATTCTTTCCTTCAGGCAAGACTGCAAAGTTACGAAGTGAGATACTAAGTTTCAAGCAGAAGCCTGATGAGAAATGGCTTGGGAAAGATTCAAGTCATTGTTGAGAGACTGTCCCCCATCACCAGCAATCAAATGAAGTGCTGGCCCATACCTTGTAGAAAGTCTAGACCCACATACAAAAACATTACTAGACTCTGCTGGGTGGGCAAGCCTTGGAGAAGACATATGATGAGTTGTACACTTTGTTGAACAGAATTGCAAAAGAAAATCCAGAGTGGCACAGCGAGTCAGAGGGGGCAGGAAGAAGAGCAGGTTGACAAAAAGAAGATGGTTTGAATCGCCTGGCAGCATTTGAAGAAGCCACCAACATCAAATGTTGACTCAGTTCAATAACTGAGTATGCACCAACACCTAGGCCAGGTTAATGCAGTTCAGCAAGCTCCGAGTTGGTGTGAAATTTGTGGTAATAATGGGCACAATGCAGAATCTGTGGAGCCAAATCCGGAATCAGCCACTCTTGTTAGGTGCAAAGGAATCAATTTTAAACAATCTAACAGAAATTGGCAGTACAACTGAATTCTTCTTGGGTGGAAAACTAAAAGCAGAATTTCTGCAAACCTCAACAACATCAGTATCAGCAGAATAGGCAGATTGATGGGCATAGTAGCAGCCGCATTGAGGAAACACCGCAGAAAATTATGGAGACCCAGAATCAGTTAGCAGAAAATCAGGCGAGGATGGCAACAGACTTAATGAATCAGCAAGTAGCAATTCGCAATCTTGGAAAATAAGTGGGTCAAATAGCAGCTTTGCTCAAAACATGAGGCCGCAAGGGGGACTACCGTTAATGCAGATCCTAACCCCCGCACATCAATGCCATCAGTCTTAGAAGCGGAAGGCAGTTAGCTGTTGCAGTGCCTAAAGAGTTGAGGGAAAGGAGGTGCAGCCGGAGTTGGTAAGATCAGGACCATCTACCGATAGTGGAGAAAATCGTAGTGCTGGGCAACAAAATGCACACCCTTCTTTATTGCCATTATAAAGACCACCACCACCATTCCCTCAGAGACTAAGAAAGAGCAAGGAGGAGGAATGTCAAAAGCTCTTCGAGAATTTCAAAGAACTTCATATAAATTTGCCTCCTTATTGATGTATTGCGGTGGAATGCCCAAGTATGCTAAATACTTAAAGGATGTCATGGCGAACAGTTAGATTTTGGTGGATGTCCAGACTGTAGCACTAACTGAGGAGTGCAGTCACAGGGTATTGAGCAAAATGCCAAAGAAGCTCAAAGACCGTGAGAGTTTTTACCCTCCCATACAAATTGGTAAAGCTGAAGTGCCTCCGACTTTGTGTGATTTAGGGGCAGCAGTTAATCTAATGCACTTATCATTATTCAACACCTTGGGGTTGGGTAAACCGAGGCCGGATAAGGTTGATATTGCAGCCGCTCGCTGACAAGTCGCGAAAGTGACACCGGATGGAATCATAGAGGACCTTTCTCATCAAAGTAGGTAACTCGACATGTTCATGATTTTATTGTTTTAGATTTTCAGGTTGATGACCAGGTACACTTAATCTGGGACGGCTATTCTGCCACCGGAGGAGCGGTGATTGATTTGAAAGAAGGCACCCTGAAAATGAGGGTCGAGGATGAAGAAGAAACCTTCCGGGTCTAATAAGAAATAAACCCATCCAAGTGACACCATGGTAAAACCTGTCAAGTTAGTGTGTTGGCAAGAGGGTGAGGGGTGGAGGATTCCATAGGTGCTCGGTCAAAGGCAATGTCAAGTGTTCAGCCCGAGTCTGATAGAGGGCTTCAAAGTGTGAGAAGAAGTTGGAGAAAGGAGGAGCAGAGGAGGCTGCTAAGCTCTCTAAACAGAAGAAGAAAGGAGATGGTTCTCGGCGAGAACCTGTATGAGGATGTCCTGAAAAGGGGCAAACCACGTCGTGCCACGACGTAAAATATGGCACGCGTTGGGAGGCAACCCAAGGGTACCTCAGGTACAATTTTTAAATTTTTTTATTTTTGTTTGTATTTTGTTATTTTCATTGTTTGTTTGTGTTTTTGGTGAGGCAAGTTAGGCACAGGTAGAGGGGAAGTCGGAGTACCTCGCAGGAGGAAGCTAGTAAGCATGGAAAGGAAAAGTGTGGGGTCGACCACCCACGTGTGCTAGTGAGGAAAACATGCTTAGCTAGGCCTAAAGGCTCAGGGAGTATTTCACCCTCTTGAAATAAAAGAATTTGATGCTATGAATTTTTGAATGATGAAAAAAATGAAAAAATAAAAAAATTAAAAAAATTTTTTTATTTTTTTTATTTTTTTTATTTTTTTTATTTTTTTTGTTTTTTGAATTTTTGAAAAATTGAAAAATTTTGGGAGTCAAGATGAATTCATCACCCGTTGGTTTTTTTTTTCGGTTCTTTTCCGACGGGGGGTCTTTGAACCGAAGAATAAAATTTTTATTTTATTTTATTTTAATTTTTTTAATTTTTTTATTTTTTCGTTTTGTCTGTATATAATGTTTTAGTCATAATTAGGGATCACTTCCGACGAATGGATGACGACCGTCTTGAGGAAAATTAGTCGATAGATGTCGGGTTTTTTGAAACCATAGCTAATGGATGCTTGATGTCCTTGTTATGTGTGATAAATGATGGTGAGATGCAAGTATGGTAGTGTTGAACCATGCAAGTGTATAACTTTGTTTGAGACACTTAGGCTCTCGAATTTGACTCAATATAATTGAAGCTTAATGTTTGAATTCTTGTGATTAGTTGAGTGCATTCTTTGAATGTGTCTTGAATTGAGCATGTGCCATGAGTGTAAGGTTTTGAGTATTCTATGCTATTGTGGATTGTCTAGAACTTGCCTGGTGTGTGTATGAAGCGAAATAAGGATGTGAATTGTAGGAGATGATTTAGGCATTTCTTTGAATTAACCTTCTTTTATCCTCATTTTACCTACCTTGAAAAATTAATCCTAAGGCCCTGCTGAGCCTTGAGCCTATTTTTTGATAGCTGCAACATAAGCTTAATCCTTTTCTTTCATTAACCTTGAATTTGACCCAAAGCTCCTAAGCGCTTGAAGAAGAAAATCAGAGAGTGAAGGAGTGAGAGGAATGAAAAGAAATGAGGAGTAGCAAGTTGTAGAAGCCGAGAAAGAACAAAGGTGCACTTGATCATTACAGGAGTAAGAAAACAAAGTAATGAAAAATTCTTTATAGAACTCCTTATTAATAAGCCAAAAGTGCCTAAATATAGGGGAAACAAAAGAGGAGAAAAGAAAACGACCAAGGATAAAAAGGTGAAGTAAGGAAAGGAAGTTCGCAATGAGGGTGATGTATTAAAAGCGCTTAGGAAAGATAGTCACTGCATTACTTGCCTAATAGTACCTACCTGTACCTGAGTTACGTTACAACCTACAAAGTCCTACTTGATCTTACATTCATACATCCTAGAATTAGTGGAGTAAAACATTAAGGGCAAGCTTATGGGTCATGACATGATGCACGAATTCTTTGTGAGAGTGAGTGTAATTCTATTCATGTACCCACATGTTGTGGGAAGAAAAAGTGGAAAAGCTTGTTCGGTCTCCCGCGTCGAGTGCCAATAATTTGACGACTCTTTTTCACATCGAGCGCGTCCGTAAGTGTACGGGTCGTGCAAGTAATATAGTGGCTCTTTTTAAGAACCGATTGTCGAACCCACAGGGACTGGACCCATTCCTCTAACCATCCATTTCTAGTGTGATCTTAAATATCTAAAGTGTTGGTGATAGACATTTTTGATTGAAGAATAATTAAGTCTAAGTTTGGGTCAACGAAATATTCTAAAATTACCTAGGAGCAACATAGAGTTAAAACCAGTTAATCATGATACTACGATTTGCAATGGAATAGGCATGGAACTATCAATTCTTGTTATTTCATAATTAGAATTGCATGTTCATGGTCTTTCGAGCCTCTAAACACGCCAATCTAGCCTCACTGCATCATTGTGAGCGAGGAGTTTAATTTTCTAGTCGCGGGCAATCAATTATGTTGTGGTTTACGGGGAAACGATTAGGACTTTCGTGCGTCTAACCATTTAACCCAATCGGCCTCACAACTACTTCTTCGAGTGGTGATGTGGACATCCCTAAGTTGGTCTTTCTATAACCCCCGTGTGTCAACCAAGCACGGTGTTAGGTATATTTCTATCCAAACACAGAACCTCTCCTGGAGATTACTTCATGCTCCCCACATTCTCATGTCCTGACCTAGGTAATGCCTTCAAGCTATTACCTGCTTTCAACAAATATGCTTTCATGGTGATCAATCATAAAACAACCAACAAATCAGGAATGCAAGATAATAACAATCAATAACTTAATTCCAAAACAATTTCATAAAAATCACAATCATAATCCATGGCTTCAACCCTAGAGGAAGGGTTCTAGCTATAAGTGCCCGTAAAACTACTCTGCACTACTATTAATCTACCTCTAATCTACATACTTACACGAGATTGGTAGATGAGAAGGGAATTTGTTGAACCCTAGATGTTCTCCCACTTCTCCCTTCACTCCTAGGCAGTTTTCCAGAATAAAATCGTGACCAAATGGAATTAGAGCTAAGGGTCCTATTTATAGTAAATGGAGAACGGCAATTTAAGCCTGCCGTGGAACGGCTCCTCGTGCTCACAGAGCACTGCTCATGGACACGGAGGCATCGCGAAAGCCTCTCACTGAAAATCACTCCCAAAATCAGCTCTCGGCAGCACCCTGCCGCGTTGGCAGCGTGGCGCTGCTTGGGCAGCGCGTTGCCTCCTCTGGTCGCGCAACCTGCCCTGGCCGTGGCACGTTGCCAACGCGCAGGTGGGCTGTTTTACAGCCTGCCTGCCGTGGCATGTTGCCGATCAAAGTGTGGGCTGTTTTGGGCCTCCTTTGCCGACGTTCGTGTGTTGATTCCGTCTCCAAGCCTTACTTCATTAACTCATGGATTAGCTCCTCAAAAGTCATCAAACCTACAAAACAAAGCACAATCATGTTGGTTAGCACATATCTTCACATTTATATAAAATTATACGAAAATGTATAAAATAATTTAGACAAACAAGACTAATTTAAGTTATAAAGCGTACACTGGCATGATATTTTTGCCCGTGATCAACCATCGGCTCTTCGCCGGTCAGGTCTGGCGAAATACAGATGAAATGCCAGTCGAGCAAAAATTATCTTCAGGCCATCAGCTTTGACCTCGCATCGACGGTTATGGATCACGAAAAGCGATTCGTAGGTGGAAAAATTGCTTACCCAATGTTTTTCGGCGCGAATAGTTTATCGGTGGTCCGCGGATCACTTCCTACGATTCGCTGGAGCTCCACCGGTGCTGCCAAAATTTTCATAATGATTTTTCACTTGTTTTCATGTAATCTTTAGAGAAGTTGTTGGTTGTTTATTTTACCATTAGAAAATATAAAAATAAACATTTTTAATGGAATTAACATCGTGTTTGTAGAAAATGTCTTCATCTAGGGACCCAAGAAAAGGAAAGGCCATCGCCACTTCAAAGACAAAGGGCAAAGGAAAAGCCAAAGCCACCTCAGCCAAAACAAAACCCAGAGAGGCGAGCAATATTTTGTGTGCCTAACATGAAGGGACACTACGTCATTTGTGAAGGCCGCTCTATCATTGTGGAGAAATGCTTGATTTAGTGGGGCTGAGGATGACTTCAATATCACTGCCCAATTCACCGACCGCTAGTGGCATGTCTTGCCAAATTTCCTCTTCTAGATTTTTACAAGAGTCTCAATCCCAGAGTTCTATGCTTCTTATCAAGCTAGGAAGGATAGTATGAATCACAGAGGAAAAATTGAGGACTTTCCATGCCTACCCTAAGTGTTAGTAAGCGATGTTGAGGTCGATATAACCCTAGTAGCAATAAAGTCGCTATTTTTGGAGGATGAAATTGATGAGGGTATGGAATACTTGATCCACCTCACCAATAAAGAGGCCTAATTCAGTGTTATAGCTCCAGTCATTACCACATGCACACCTCTTTGTGCATCGGAGTGGGTGGTGCTCGCCATGACCTACGCTTCGAGGCCATGTTGTGGCTCGACTTTGTTTGCGGTAGAATCATGCCATCCAAGAATGAGCAGTGGGTGAATTTGGAAGCTACCATTCTTATTTATTGCATCATGATAGGGTCCGAAGCCAACTTTGGGGAGATAATGTCCAATCAACTGTGGAGAAAGGCCTGACAAGCCGATAATTCAACGCCATATGCGGTGCTGCTACATTGCAGTTATGCTGAGAGCAGGAGTACCCTTTTTCCTGGATAAGACCCTAACTTCTATCTCTAGTTTCATCTCCATTGTCACTAGTGGCAGACGCCGATGCTCCCAAGAACAAGAGGCAGCAGATGCAGACCCTTGAGGTCCTAGATGAGGCACGGGGCAAGCTTTTGAGGTGCATTAATTAGGCTCCTCACCTCCTACTTCCTGCATCCCAATGGTCTCTAAAAGATTTCAGAAAATGACCAACCCACATGAGAGCCGCCTCCCATGGATAGCTAAGAGCGTTCTGGAACTTATCATGAAAACAATTGCAAGGAGTTGAAGTCAATCAAGGACATCTGGGTGAGTTGTGCGTTTCTGTGTGGATGTGGTGGAGGAGGTTGTCACCTCTCTGGGTTGAGGTTCAGGAATGGAAGAGCCAAACACCTATGGGAGGCACCCGATATGAGCGCCTTGATGCAGTTATGGCTGCCCTTCCACCTGCTCGATATCTCATTGATGATTTGTTGAGGCTAGGTGATGGAGGAGGATAATGGGATGAGGGGGTTGTCCGTTGGAGATGATGATGATGATGATGAAGTTGATGATGAGTGACCACACTAGGAAGTCCTTTCCTTTAAATCGTCATGCGTACATTAATAAATGTAAATTTTTTAGTTGGGGCAGGTTGAGTGTGTTACTTGTGATGAATTTCAGCCTTTGTCGGTCAGACAATGATCTTGTGCTTATCAGGCTGTTGTTGGTTGATGGTCTTAAAGCCTTTTTCAGGATTAACATGAAATGAATTGTTTTGATGTTAGTGCTATTGAATGAGTCCTTGCTTTAATTTCCAAATATTGAATTGTAGACCCAATTTTGATTTATTCGCTTTTGTAATAGGAGTAAGAAACTCCAAGGGTTTTCTTCATACCACGGTTCTTTCAAGGAGTATTTTCTTTTTCTTTTCTTTTGATTGTTGAACCGGGTTGACATTTTCCAATGATAGATTGTGAGGAAACTCTTAATGGAAAATGCCATGTCTTTTTTTGAGTCTTTTTTGTTGAATTGTTTACTGAAGAGGTACCACCAGAAATTTTTCCAGTGGCATGAAAAGCATGAAATGGGGCATTTGAAAATAAAGGTGTAGAAGTCTTTGGGTTTATGGTCAGCATACTTTGTTTAGCTTGTGAACTGCATGTTCTCATGCCTTGAATTCAAATTTGTTAAATGATGACTTGTATTAACTCTTTGGGTGTGATTCCTGGTGTGGTAAGGATTTTTGAATGAATCTCATGTATCTCTTTCTTGTCTAGAACTTGCCCTTAGTGTGACTACAAGAAATCCATGTAGCTTTACTTAGAACATGATTTTAGGCTTTCATTTTGACCATTCACTTTACCTAAATGACCTTCGCATATGGCTCAGCCAATATTATTTGTGATTGCTCATCTTGGGAACCACATTACAAGCCAATACTTTTGTAACCCTTGCTTGAATCATCCTCCCAAATTGCTAGTAGTGAGTGAATGAAAATAATGGGGGCTTGAAGCCTCTTAATACATAGGGAGAAATAAGAAAATCAGTGAGAAAGAGGCAAAAGCCTAAGTTTAGGAGTTTACAAGAAAAGAGAAATGTGAGGAGCTCAATTGAGGTAGAACCAAATTGTGAAAAAAGGAAAGAAATGATGGAAGTGAAAAACCTTAAAGGTACCAAAGGAGAGCTATTAGTGAAATGTTATACATTTGCTTAGATAAGGCTTACAGAATGCGATAGAAAAATGAGCTACAAGGATGACCTTTGAGAAATAAGTGATGAAAATGGAGCAAAAGGAGGAAGTGAGGGTGGAGTATCGAAGAGTTGTGGGGAAGATAAAGTTGTTCACAGAAAGGCATTAGGGAGGTTATAGTCACTAGAATCCAAATAATTGTCCTACCATTACCCCTAGCCTTCATCATGACCCGCAAGTCCTAATTGATTGTGAGTGTAGCTGCTCTACATACAGTGACTACAATGAAGGGCAAGCCTATTGGTCAAATTGTGTGCATAGAGATTTCTTTTGTAGAGGAGTGGTGATCAATTTTCTTCTATAATCCCTTATGTGTGCATTGAATTTTATGATAAAGAAAGAATTTCTTGTAGAAAGCGGCATCACTCCCTTTGAGGACATACTTGCATTAAGGTAAAAATGTGATTGAGGCATGAGCACTGTGAGCTCCAAGGAAAACTCTGAATGTGCACTGATTATGAATTGAGATAATATGTGTATATTTGATTAGATAAGCTATGAATTTTATTTTGCAAAAATAAAAGAAGTTGTAAATCATGTCTTTGACTTATGGTTGCCTCTTGAAACTTTTCTGCATTTTTTGGGGCAAAATTGCTTCTCTTTTTTCTGTGAGTTGCGAACATATTTGGGTTGTCATATACTAAGGTGGTCATTGATGCATAGACTTTGTGGAGTGGCGTGTCATTCCTTGTCAACTTATAAGAATTGCATTACTTGAGGAAAGAAATGGTTTGCTTGGGGGTTTGATGACTTGTACTTACCAACTCATTAGGCTCTAAGAATGAGCTTTAGCTTAGTTTTCAAGTCTTTTTAGTTGGATTTTTATGCCCTTTTTTGCCTTTTTGTGTGCAGGTATCTGATTTGAATAAAGGAGCACGAATTAGAGCAAAAAAGATGTAATTCAAGTGAAAACCCGCGCCTCCAACACCGTGAGGACACTCATGAAACTCCGTTCAACCACCGGATTATTATGAAAACTGCACCTGATTTGCTCGTGGACAATAACTGGCAATTTGTCGGTTCTATCGCAAACAGGTGGTGAACCAATCATGAAATTGATTGACAGCTCATGGATCACAACTACAGAACTGCCAAAAAGGCCCTAAAATTTCACCGGATCGCAGAAGAAAATGACCGGCGCCTCGTGGATGGCACCGGCGAACCACTGATTCTATCGCAAGTGAGGACAGCTCAACAGGGCAAAATTATCAAATTCTAAAAAAGAGGAGAATGTTTGCCCTATTTTTATACATATTCTAGAAGAAATACTCTGAACATGTCATTGAATATTCCCTACTTTTTGAGAGAGAAAACTCTATTGGAGAGAAAGAAATATTAGAATATTGCTTTTTATCTTCATATTATTATTAACTATTATTGTAGAAATATTGTGAGTTTGATTTTTCTTAATCCTAATGAGGAAATTATTGAATTTAATATTGAATATGCTCTTGTACTTCACCATGAGTAGATAAATCTATAGCTAGAGGTGTGATGATGGGTGTTTAATTTGAATGGGTATTGCAAGATTTATCTTGTTATTACTTAATTACTAAAATCTATTTAATTTCCTCAAATTATAATTAATTGCTCATAAATTAGTGAGTTGTTATACCCCGTAAGCCCAAAGATCGACTCTGAGAGTTAAAATAGAGAAAACCTAAAATTTGGCATCAGGCGCAGAACGAGTCGAGGAGACCTGTGAGAGCAGCCCACGAGTCGTTATGTGACTCGTGGGGAGGCCAAATGAGGAGATTGGGATTTTGAGAATCAGGATCCCTACGGGCGTGACCCCACGACTATGGTCAAAGCCCACGAGTCATTAGGTCAGTTGTGGGGTAGGTGAGTAAGGAAAAGAGAAGAAGAGAGGCAGTGTACTCAACGGAAAGACCCCACGAGTCGTGGTCAGACCCCATGATTTATAGGAAGGTCGTGTGTTAGTTAGTTGAGGAATTCTTGATATTGAGGCAGTGTATTGGGCGAGTGGTGACTATGAGTCGTGGTCACCAAGTAATAAGTCGTGATGTCTTCCGTTATGAACCCAGGAGACCGTTGAGCAGTGTAACTTCACAAATCAAGCCATGAGCTGCGTGGTCATAGGGAACGAGTCGTTAGGTCCCTTTCATTGGGACCATCTAGCAGCTATTTTCTGCGAATTTAGTAAGGGCTATTTCGTAATTTCTAAGTTTTCTAATGCCTAAACTACATTGTTTGAGTTGCGAATAGTGAATTTTTAAAGGGGTTAAGTTCATTTAAGTTTTATTCATTAATGCATGTGTTCGGTGGTCTGATGACTATACGCAAGTGTATCGCGGGTCGAACAAGTAGTAAATGTTTCAAGTGTTACATCGATCCCATAGGACTGGACTATGGGGGCAAATCTACTCAAGTGTCACTAAACAACTCTAAAAATGCAGACAACAATGTAAAGAAAAGTTTTTATATTTTGTTTCCTAATTTATACGAAGTCTAAAATGAATATACAAATTGAGTCTGAACTATGAATGATCATGTTGAGGCTAAAAGAACATGTAGAGAAATTAATATCGATACAAGTTGGTTACCCTTCCTCCGGTTGCTAGTCGGAACTTATGCCTATGGATTAAAACTCGTGGCTTAACCCAACTTAAGAATCATGAACCTTCCACCTACATTTCTGTGATAAGAAGCAATCATGTTTCTAGCCATAGCACAAACTGATTCGTAATTGACTAATACGACTTTCAGATATTTCTATCCCGGGTTGCAATCAATTCTCAATTTTCCAGTTCCAGAAAAGATCATATCCTGCTTAATTCAAAACTTTCCAATTTCGTGCTCTCTCGAGTGAAACTGTATTTTTGTGGGATATTACTAACATTGGCTAAACATTAATGCAGTAAGAACAAGAATTAATAGAACAAATCTGTAGAAGAAAAGATGAAAACTTGAATGATCAATAATCACATTTCAATACAAATGTTCTAACCTCTCAGCAAGAAGTGAAATTATCCACTCATTTGTGGATTTAAACATCATCAAATGAGTGTAAATCATACAAACAATTGAAAGAAAGGAGAAAGAGATAGAGAAAAACCCTAAGATTTTCGTCCCTCAACTCGGCCGGTAACCCACGTTCTTGCTCTACCAAGTCAGAATAATTAAAAATGAACCTAAGTGTTCTATATATACTGGTGGAAATTTTCCCTGAACAAGCAACGTGTCACGGGAGTGCATCGCGGAGCACTACCCCATGACACGGCGAAAACGCTGAGGCTCTCGAATTTGGTCGCCCAGGTATTTAATCCCAACGGCATGACATGCAACGTGAGCTCGACCAACGTGACACGGCACGAACGCGCACCCTTCACTGGAATTTCAAGTTCCAGGTAATTAGGTCCAACGTGCCACGGAGGCAACGCGGACCATCTCTGAATTGTTACAATTTAATCCTCCGACAGAATGCCTGCGATGGCATCGTGACACGGCTCCATCTATGGGAGCTCCTCACTCCAGTTGTTTTCTCTTGGCCATTTCCTTGCTCGCTTCCGAGTCCATTTCCGATTCCTCCCAACATGCATCTTAGCTTCATAAAATTACATTTTTTCTTTAAAAAATATAAAAAAACTAAAAAAAATAAAAAAAATAAAAAAAATAAATTACATGAGAATGTACAAACATTATAGGATAAACAAGACGAAACTTTATTTGAGCATCACTTGGGCATATAAACTGCCCAAGATCACTTACCCACACTTAAAATCTTGTTCGGTCCTCAAACAATAATCTTACACCTCATGCAATTGAGCACTCATCATGGCTACTTGGCCCTAGAGATAATCCAGCTATGGTTATTCCGATTATTTATATAGCAAATTATCAAGAAAACATGCATAGTATCATCAATACAATGACATCCAACACATCAAGACCTCCTAGACTCAAGAATCTACTCGATATCGGCAAACCTACAAATTAGCTGGATCGCTTATCCATGTCGAAATTAACTCTCGTCAAGCATGTGCCCTTACAACACAAGGGAATTTCCCTTTCAATCACATGAACTCTAAACGTTACGCAGGGGCATATAGACACGATTTCACTCTCTCTCCCAAAAGAATTCACATGCATCATGTCATGAACCTTAGGCTTGCCTCTAGTGTATTACTCCACTAATATAAGGATGTGTGATGTAGGATCACGTAGGACTAATAAGAGGTAATGTAAGCTACGAATAGTAAATACTACAACCAATAATAGAACCTAGCATCCGTAAGCGTTTTCAATACATCCCATCAACACAGGCATTATTTCTCTTCATCCTCCCATTCTTGAAGTCTTTCTTTATTTTTGTCCCCCACTTCTTTAAAAACACACCCGACTTAACAACAAAGATTAGTTATACATCTTTATTTTCAACCGGGCAAGTGCACCTTGATCTTTTCTTTACTTTCATCACTTTGCTTTTCTTTCTTTCGTCAATTCTCACTCTTGACATTGTGGGAAAATTATTTTTTTCTTGAGTTAGCTAAGAGTTTTGGATCAGATTTATAGATAATGAAAAGAAAGGGTACAAGCTTGGTTTACACCTTTTTCGACAAAAGAAAAATAAGCTAAAGGCTCAATGGGCTAACTAGGATTTGACATTCGAGGTGGGTAGGAAAAGAAAAAAACTTTCGGTTAAACAAAGAAACTTAAGCATCCTTTCCTACACTACACTTCCTTCATTTTGTTTCGTACACAGAACAGGCGGGAAGTTTTAGACCATTCACTATACGCAAGTGCATCGGTCGAACAAGTAGTAAATGGCTCATGTAAGCTTAAGTATCGATCCCACAGGTGACTGGACTACGGGGCAATCTACTCAAGTGTCACTAAACTGTAACCTAAAATGCAGACAACAATGAAGAAAATTTTTTATATTTTGTTTCCTAATTTATAATGAAGTCTAAAATGAATATACAAATTCGGGAGTCTGAACTATAAGTGTGATCATGCTGAGGCTAAA
Source organism: Datura stramonium (assembly GCA_018107945.1). Lineage (NCBI taxonomy): Eukaryota > Viridiplantae > Streptophyta > Magnoliopsida > Solanales > Solanaceae > Datura > Datura stramonium. The sequence continues at coordinate 205,641 of JACEIK010001636.1, read as the reverse complement.
ACGAACATGTAGAGAAATTAATTATCGATAGTTGGTTAATCTTTCCTCCGGCTGCTAGTCAGAATCTATGCCATGGATTAAAACTCGTATTTAACCCAACTTAAGAATCATGAACCTTCCACCTACATTTCTGTGATAAGAAGCAATTCATGTTCTAGCCATAAGGCTGCGATTCTGTAATTGACTAATACGACTTTCGTGTATACTTCTATCCCGAATGTAAATCAATTCTCAATTTTCCCAAACTAAGAAAAGATCATATCCTATTAACTCACAACTTTCCAATTTCGTGCTCTTGATGAAACCGGACTTTTTAGACTTACATTAACATTGGCCAATATTAATGCCAAAGAACAAGAATTAATAGAACAACCATGGAAGAAAAGATGAAAAACCCAATGATCAACAATCACATTTCAATACAAATGTTCTTAACCTCAGCAAGAGTGAATTAGCCACTCATTTGTGGACTAAACATCATCAAATGAGTGTAAATCATACAAACAATTGAAAGAAAGGAGAAAGAGATAGAGAAAAACCCCAAGATTTTCGTCCCCTCAACTGGTCAGAACCCCACGTCTGCTCCACCAAGTCGTAATAATTAAAAATGAACCTAAGTGTTCTAATTATACTGGTGGAAATTTTTCCCGGAATAACAAGCAAACGCGGGTTTACACGGAGTGCATCGCGGAGCACTGCCGCTGTGACACGGCGCAAAACGCGGAGGCTCTCTCGAATTGGGTCGTCCAGGTATTTAATCCCAACGCGGGCATGACATGCAATGCGGAGCTCGACTAACGTGACACGGCACGAACGCGCACCTTCACTGGAATTTCAAGTTCCAGGTAATTAGGTCCAACGTGCCACGGAGGCAACGCGGACCATCTCTGGAATTGTTGCCAATTTAATCCTCCGGACAGAATGCCTCGCGATGGCATCGTGACACGGCCCATCGCGGAGCCCTTTACTCATTGCTTTCCTTGGCCATTTCCTTGCTCGCTTCCGAGTCCATTTCCGATTCCTCCCAACATGCATCTTAGCTTCATAAAATTACATTTTTCTACAAAACAACACTAATCATGTTGGCTTATATAAATTCACATTTTATTATAATTTTATATGAGAATGTACAAACATTATAGGATAAACAAGACAGAAACTACGTATTTGAGTATCACTTGGGCATATAAATCTGCCTAAGATCACTTACCAACACTTAAAATCTTGTTCATTCCTCAAACAATAATCTTACACCTCATGCAATTGACACCTTAATCATACATACTTTGGCTCGACAATCCGAGCTACTATTATACCGATTATTTAACATAGCAAAATCATCAAGAAAACATGCATAGTATCATCAATACAATGACATCTGTCACATCACATCTCCCAGACTCCAAGAACCCACTCTCTTACGGCTCAGCAAACTCATGCAAATTCTAGCTGATCTAGATATCCGACACGAATTTCATTCTCTCGTCAAACATGTGCCTCACAACACAAGTGATTCCCTTTCAATCACATGAACTCAAACATTACATGCAGGAAGCATATAAAACAGATTTCACTCTCTCTCCCAAAAATTCACATGCATTGTGTCTGAACCATAGGCTTGCCTCTAGTGTATTACTCCACTATAAGACAGATAAGACTGAGGACTTAACGGGTTGTAATGCTACTTAACTAGTAAAGACCTACACCAATAGCACCAGCATCCTTAAGTGCTTTTTCACATCCCATCACATTCTCGGACATTGGTTTCTTCCTTCATCCCTCCCCTTTGAAGTCTTTCTTTATTTTGTCCCCACTTCTTGCCACACCCACTTAACAACAAAGCAGATTAGTTATATGTATCTTTATTTTCATTCAACCGCAAGTGCACCTTGATTTTTCTTACTTTCATCACTTGCTTTTCTTTCTCTTCCTCACAATACTTCACTCCCTTGATACTGTGGAAAATTATTTTTCTTGAGCGCTTAAGAACTTAGACGATTTACTGGATAATGAAAAAAAAGGGATTAAGCTTTGGTTTACACCTTTTCGACAAAAAAAAAAAAAAAAAAAGAAAGAAAAATAGGCCAAAGGCTCAATGGCCAACTGAGGATTTGACATTCGAGGTGGGTATGAAATAGAAAAAAAACTTTCGGTTAAACAAAGAAATGCCTCACATCCTTTCCTACACTCACTTCCTTCATTTCTGTTTCTGTATTATCAAATGCGCAAGTTCTAGACAATTCACTTGGAAGCAGCTGAACAATCAAAACCCTCACGAGACACTCATTGCACATGTCAACTCTAGACATATTCACGTACTCTTCAATCGCCTAATTACAAAATTCAAACATTAAGCTCTAATCACACCGAATGAATTCTATGGCTCAAGTATTCAATGATATTTACAAAATTGGGATGCTTTTCATACGAATCACCTTTTGCATTCTAAATATCATGTCAATATCGCAACAAAGAATCTCACAACCATAAAGTAGCTTACACGCATGGGATACAAACAAACAAACAAACAATAAAAGACAAAAACTACTCCTATCGACTACATTTAACTTAAGACGGTCGTCATCCATCCATCATAGGGAACGGAAGTCATTTATTTACAATTTCGGTTCAATGGGACTCTTCTCGGTAAAAGAATCAAAAACAAACGCCGAGAAACCCAATCATAAAAATAATTAACGAATTTTTTTTTAAAAAATATCGATGATTTCGATAAAAATTTTTTACACAACCAGCTAACAACATCCAACAGCACACAACAACTTTAAATTAATTACAACACAAAACATACACACAAAACATTAATACAATTTTTCCGAGCACAACAACAATAACATGAATATCAACACAAATAAGACAAAAACCAACATCACCTAACTACTCCCCACCCCACACTTAAAATCGAACACTGGTCCCCAGTGTTCATAAAGTCAACATAGCACAAAAGTGGGCGGTGAAAATCCCTGATCAATCAACGTATTCCACTTTCGTCAGTGCCGCTGCCTCGTCTCCCATATCCGACCGCCCCTTCGCTGTCCCCTTTGCTATCCATTCAACATCGGAGTCCTCAAGTGACGTTCCTATCAGTGGGGACGTCGTCATCCACGGCCCCAGCAAAAGCTGGGCCCACCCAACACAGGAGATTCTGGCGTTGCTTTGCTGCAGTCTAAGTCGAGCTGCCATAGCTCATCCTCCGTTGCCGGCCTTCCGCCAATGCGCGGCCTGGAGCATCTGCATCCCGAACATGCGCCATGTACTGATCATCCCGGGAGCATGACGCTTTCCGGCTAATATATGACTGACCGTGAGTGGTGTCGGGTGCCTTGGTTCTTTGCGGGATGTCCACGACACGCCTCTCCACCTGCGTGGATGTAATCCAGTGGCCTCTTCCTCAACATCTGTGCCCCCTGTGAACATGGTCACAAACCACCAAACTCAGACTGTGCCCTTGGATGCAAACGGGCTCTGTTCATGGCGGATATGATCACCGCCCAACATTGATCTCCAGCCCTTACATCAAGGCATACACCAAGAGTATGATCCCGGTGACATCTGTCACAAAAGTGACTTTAATCAAGCAGAACAAACAATTTTCAGCCAGATTCTGGCCTTGTTCATTTGGGGAGGTAGGGCAATGTTCCTGATGGTAGCCCCTCTCCTTATGCCTGCTCCAACGCATGTTTAACTGGCAACATATTGCCAAAGGCTCGATATCCGCATGGTGGAGTGATATTCTACTGCCGGAGTACATGGGCGTTTGTGTTCTGCGCCCCCAAGATGGTATTCAGGTGATGGGGCCCAAGAGTGACAATCTGACCCTTATTTTGATGGTGCACTGGTGGAGTGTCGGGTTCCAGTTGGCGTGAGAACTCCCGAATCAGATGAGATTGCACTCCCGCTTCAAAGACGGGGTTCTGGGCCCGTGAGTAACAACACGCCTTGCAATGACTAAATTGTGCAAGGTTCCCTTTGTATGTGCTCCTCAGGGAAGTATTTGGGCCCCTTGTGTTTGGCATACCATTTCTTCCCTTTCTCTCTGTCAGTCACCCATCGGGTTCCGTATTGACGGCGTTGGCCGCGCTGAACTGCTGGTAAGGCTGGACTGTTGCCCTGGCCTGAACCTTCTTTTCTTCTCACCGCACTCGATGTAGATGCGCCCTTTCCTTTGTCTTGCCTGCTCGACATCGTTCCTCACAATAAATAAAGCAGACAGTCCCAATGTCAGTCTAACAATTAGCTTCTTCGATCAAGGCTGTTGCCATGCCACCCCACACTCTAGTCTTTAGTCACCATTTAAAGATACGACAAGATCATCCTTCTTTTCCACTCCCATGTAAGAAACAAAGAACAAAAACAACAAAAATGCTCAGCATTCAGAGACTTCGATGGTATAAACTCTATGTACTACCTAGACTTCGTACAGCTAATCACAACATTACCATCGATCACATTTACAGCACTTAGCAAACAATTTTATCAACACAACTCAAAACAATTCCCTCAATTTCTCGTAATTAGACAATTTCATGCAATTTCAACAACTTTATTCCCCTGAAAATTCATCACGCCTTTAGTATAATACGTTAACCACAACACACTAAATTCTCACCCAACATGCACAACCCAACAATTTTTCACATTTCAAACTCAATTCAACATCTTCCTATTCACATACCAACCCTAGCTACAATTTCACAAAATTGATCAAGCAGTATATATCGCGTTCATACAATCACAATGCGCTACGAACATCACCGTCCAATAACTTAAATGAATTTAAGCTCACTTTATACTTGTGTTAAGGTTTGCTCACCTCACATGCTCAAAAATCAAACTCTTCGCAGAAATTGAGGTTGTTCAAGAACATACCTTAATCCGATGATATCGAAGAAAAGTTGAAGAAAATTCACTCCCAGGGTCCGTGTCACGTTGGAGGAAGGAGGGATTTTTGGGGTGTTGTCGTGGAGGGAATGTGGGAAATGGAAAAATGAGGCAATTAGTGTTAAAAGGGGGATTTTCACGCCGGTCACCCGTGACCTGAAATCTGCCACGCGAATTACACCTCAACGTGTCACGGAGGGATCGTGGAGCACATCCTCCATGACACGGAGCCATCAAGGGCCAAAGATTCTGAATTTCTTAAAATCCGGGATTAGGCTTCAATGTGTCACGGAGGGTAACGCGTATACATCCTCCGTGACGGTGGAGTACATCCTCTTCCGTGACACGTGAGCCATCGCGTGGGCTCACTGTTTTGCCACCTTTTATTTTTTTATCTCGCCTCGATTTTTCCTTTGCGATCCTTTGTACTTGGGTTCTCCTGCTCAACCTGAAATTCATCTCTACAACAAGAAATTGGTTAGACCATAGGTTTCAACGCACGCAATTTTTTTTTTTTCAATTATTTTTCACACGCATTACATCTACCACAAATCGTTAAGCACAAGAATTTCAAAAATTTTCCCCAAGCCCTCAACTTAACATTTAACGAGGGTGAGGAATACTCCCGAGGCCTTTAGGCCTAGCCACAACATGTTTCGCTCAAATTTTCACAAGTGTAAACATCTCATTAATTTTTCCAATGCTTGTTAGCTTCCTCCACGGGTACTCAAACGTCCTCCATCTGTTCTTAACTTCTTCACCAAAAACAACAAAAGATAAAAAATAAATAAAATCAACTCTCTAATGCAAGAAATTAAATGGTACCCATAGCACCTCTTGGGCTGCCTCCCAAGAAGCGCCTAATTTTACGTCGCGGCACGACGTATTATGTCTCCTCGCTTTTCCTCCACCTTGAGGATATGATCTCACCCCTAATTTCTTCTAATTTCCTTTTATGTCAGGTGGTGGTGAAAATTGTCGTGACCAAGCAGATGTCGCCTTGACGTTTATTGGTCCTGCTAAGTGAAGTCATTTTGGCTATTGAAATCAGCAAATCTAATGGGCTTGGTCCTCTCTAGACATTTCTCTCTACTGGCTTGGAAGACTCTATTTATGTCGTCCACCAAACTCAAGGTAGAAAATGTTTATGGGGTCCCATCCCCGTCAACTCTAAATCTGCCTTGTGATTAACCTCCTTACTTGTATACACCTTCTCCGAATCAACATCTGTCTCTCCCATTAGTGTCAAATGGGGTATACTCTATCTCTTCTCCTGACGCATTTTCTATAAGTATGAGCTCATCGTGGGGACACTCAAGAGGTTCTAAATGGATTCATCTGAAAATTCACCTTGTCTTCCTCTTGTAGTTCCTCTTGAATATCGCCTACAACTGTTACCTACAATTCATCACAAGCTTCAGCCTCAGCAAACCATCTCCGTGAATTTAACGCTCATCCTTTTTGTAGAGCCTCTGCGTTCTCCTCTTCCTAAACGATCAATGCTTCCATTGCCTCCTTCATTGCCTATGATTGCCTAAGAGTTGTTTAAACATGTCTTCTACTTCCGAGCTATGTCCCAAGTCCCCTCATTTTCAACATGCCTATATTCATCAAAACAACAAAAGGATCATAGTAGGGCTCGGGGAAGGAGAGTATGCATTCGGACAACCATCCCAATGGCCATCTTGACCACCACATGTTGCACGTGTTAAAATTGCCGCCACAAGTGGTGTCCTCAGCTCCGAAAAGATTCGTCAAAATATGAGTATTCACCATTTAAACCATTTGTGTTCCACGATGTCGTCAAGAAGGGTATCCGAAAAAAAAGAAAAAAAGATTAAAAAAAAATCAAGACCAAGTTGTCAGCACTAATATAGAGTATGAAATCAATACTGGCAGGGACTTCACTGCCGCCCCCCGGCAATTGCCAGAAACTTGTTCGGTGGTCTGGATGATTACACGGAAGTACGGATCGAACAAGTAGTAAAAATGGCTCAAGCGGGGTTGCCATCGATCCCACAGGGACCGGACTACTTAGGGCAAATCTACTCGCTATGTCAATAAACCGTAACTCTAAAATGCATTAAATAATGTAAAGAAAAGTTTTTCAAATTTTTTGTTTTCTAATTTATACTAAGTCTAAAATGAATATACAAATTGAGTCTGAACTACGAATGTGAGCATGCTGAGGCTAAACGAACATGTAGAGAAATTAATATCGATACAAGTTGGTTAATCTTTCCTCCGGTTGCTAAAGTCGGAACTTATGCCTATGGATTAAAACTCTTGTATTTAACTCCAACTTAAGAATCATGAACCTTCCACCTACATTTCTGTGATAAGAAGCAATTCATGTTCTAGCCTTACAAACCGATTCCGTAATTGACTAATACGACTTTCTCGTGTATATTTCTATCCCAAGGTAAATCAATTCTCAATTTTCCCAAACTAAGTAAAAGTGACTATCCCCTATTAATTCACAACTTTCCAATTTCGTGCTCTCTCGAGGAAAAACCAGACTTTTAGATGTACATTAACATTGGCCAACATACGCAGAACAAGAATTACTAGAACAACCATGGAAGAAAAGATGAAAACCCAAATGATCAACAATCACATTTCAATACAAATGTTCTTAACCTCAGCAGAAGTGAAATTAGCCACTCATTTGTGGATTAAACATCATCAAATGATGTAAATCATACAAACAATTGAAAGAAAGGAGAAAGAGATAGAGAAAACCCCTAAGATTTTCGCCCTCAACTCCATTTTAGAACTCCACGTTCTTGCTCCACCAAGTCAGAATAATTAAAAATGAACCTAAGTGTTCTATTTATACTGGTGAGAATTTTTCTGAAATATCATGGGATTATGTGCCGCTGAGCACTGGAGCACTGCCTCCTCGTGACACGGCGCAAATGAGGCTCGGACCTGGGCCGCCCAGATGAATCCCAACGTGGCACGACATGCAACGCGGAGCTCGACCAACGTGACACGGCATGAATGCGCACCTTCACTGGAATTCCAAGTTCCAGGTAATTAGGTCCAACGTGCCACGGAGGCAACGCCGACCTTCTCTGGAATTGTTGCTGACTTAATCCTCCTGACAGTAATGCCTCCGCGATGGCAGCGTGAAATGGCTCCATCGCGGAGCTCCTTTACTCATTGCTTTCCTTTTCATTTCCTTGCTCGCTTCCGAGTCCATTTTCGATTCCTCCCAACATGCATCTTAGCTTCATAAAATTACATTTTTCCTACAAAACAACGCTAATCGTGTTGGTTAGTATAAATTCACATTTTATGACAATTTACATGAGAATGTACAAACATCGTTAGATAAACAAGACGAAACTACGCATTTGAGTATCACTTGGGCATATAAATTTGCCCAAGATTAGCATGCAAGGTAGAAGACTAGAGAGGGTGATCAAGCCTAGCATTCATCAATTTCTCTTTAATTTCCTATTGGGCATCTAAAGAAGTGTAAGAATCAGCTACCAACAGGTATGTAGGATTATGAATGGGTGAATCATTTCACACCCACGCCCAATCCCTCTCTAAATCATTAATGTTCTACGACAAATCTATAGGGTTTTAACCCAATGCATGAAGTTCCTAATTATTTACACGGGTATGATTTAAATATGGTTTTACTAATTAATAATGAAGCATGGGAGAGTTTTATAATGTTTTGAATTAAAAATCATGTTTCTAGCTTTATGAATTAAAAGCCAATTGATGAAAAGTTCAAGAAAGATGAGATTTGTGATGAATGTGTGATGATAATGAAATATTATGATGAAAAACATGTTTCCAAGATACCAATGTTTATAATTATATTTTCGATATTAATTGAGTATTTTCAAGTATGACAAAGCTTTGGGCAATGCCCACATGTTTAAGTATAATTAATGATTTCCCGAATTAAGCTTATCACATGGTTTTGGAGGGCAGACTCCCAATATTCTTTCAGCTCGTGGTATGTTCTGAGCTAAAGCTTCTCATATGCATGATTTCACAAATGAGATGTATTTGATGATTGAGCTTCGTCAATAGACGATGTTGAGCTTCGTTGAGTTACAATGTAGAGCATTTGCATGTTTTTGGGAGTAGTGTCTAGCACCGAGCAGGCTAAGGTCCAATCACCCTATGCCTCAGAACTATACACCAATATAGGTTTATATATTATGACTTTGGCACCTCCCATGTGAGCTATCCCTGGACTTATTGGCCCATGAGCTTGATATCGATATCATAGTATCGTACCTAGCCCTAGCAAGGCTTTGGACGGTTCTTCCCACTTGAGTGTGATAGTTGGAATTACGTAAGCTCTATCGTGGTATGTCGGTTAAAAGACGAGTCTCCTATTGTTCCTCATGATTTCAGTTATACATATTCATTACTCATGAGATTTACATATGTATGCATGTTCTAAAGAAGGTTTGACTCAATGTTCAACTTTACTTATAAATGTCAGAATTCACCTTTGAGTCAATCAATTCAGTTATGATGTTATGAAGTTGTGTTATGCTATGTTATGATGAGATCATGATTTCAGAAAGAATGCATGCAAGTTCTACTTTCAGATTCTCAATGTTATGTTTTACGTTATGAATGTCTTTAACTGATTTTACTTACTTAAGTGGTTTTACTTACCTTGCATAGTCAGTACATTTCACATACTGACCGCATACTCTATGCTATATCGTTTGATGATACAGGACCCTTCTCTAAAGCTTAGCCCTTCTCATAGTTCTACTTCAAAGTTAGCATCTTTTTTGTTGGTGAGTTCTCATCTCCTGAGGACTACACTATTTAGATTTCTTATGTACTTTCAATTTCGGATTTATTGAGTTAGTTGGGGTCTTATCCCATCAACTCATCATGTTTAGAGGCTTTTTAGAAATATGGTTGTATTCAGCTTCAGATTGTGTATTATGATGTTATATTAAAGTTAGACTTCCGTTATGATTATATTGTTGGTTATTCAGTTTCATTGATTGAGTTAGAAATATGCTTATGCCATGGGTCGACTTGGTGTCTCTCGGTGCTCCTTGTCCCGTGTTGCGATTCGGGCCTCCGTTCGGGTCGTGACAAACTTGGTATCAGAGCGATGAAAAGTCTTTCTATCCTTCTAGTTCATGCTATTCGCGTTGCAGAATTATGCTTCCACGCAGAGTGAACCATATAAGAAATGAAAGCAGCAATGACCACGAGGTTGTCTATGGTGACGGGCATCAGCAAGCCCCACCAATTCACGAGGAGCAGGCCCCAGAGCCAGCTGTCCACGTTGTGTTTAGGGTAGCGATTCAGATGCTAGCACAGGCCATGGCTGCACAGGTACATAACCAAACAATGGCGCATTACCCTCAGAATGGGAATGTAGTGGCAGCTAAAGTGAGGGATTTATTGAGGATGAACCCTCCTGAGTTCACAGGGTTGAAGGTGGATGAAGATCCACACGAGTTCATTGAGGGGATCTTAAAGGTCACCCAGGTCATGGGGTGGAAAATGGTGAGAGTGTTGACTTGGCCTTCTATCAGCTGAAGGGGATTGCTCATATTTGGTATAAGCAATGGAAAGACAGCAAGGCAGCGAGAGCGGGCCCTATCAGTTGGGATGAGTTTCACATGGCCTTCCATGATCGATTTTTCCCGTGAGAGATGAGGGAGTTGAAGGCAGCCGAGTTTGTGAATCTTAAGAAGGGAAAGATGATAGTGATGGAGTATTCACTTGAGTTCACTCGCTTGTCAAAATACGCCCCAGAGTTAGTGGTTGACCAGAGGGCGTGAGTGAGCAGGTTTGTGCACGGGGTGACAGAGTATCTAGACAAGGATTGCAGGACAACTATCCTTCACCAGGACATGGATTACTCCCTGATAGTCTTATATGCCCAGTAGATGGAGGCATCTCATATGAGGGAGAGAGAGCTTGAGTTCAAAGTCGATGATTGGGTGCTTTTAAAGGTATATCCCATGAAGGGAGTGATGAGATTTTGAAAGAAAGGGAAACTCAATCCCCACTATATTGGCCCATACCGTATTGTGAGGCATGTGGGTAAGTGGTTTATGAGTTAGAGTTACCTTCAGAATTAGCTTCAATTCATCTCGTCTTTCATGTATTTCTCTTGAAAAAAGTGCTTAGGTGACCCAGATTTAGTTGTTCCATTGGAAAGTGTGGGTGTGAGAGACAGCCTTAGCTATGAGGAAATTTCGATTGAGATATTGGATCGTTAGGTTCAGAGGATAAGGAACAAAGAAGTAGCTTTCGTAAAGGTGTTATGGAGAAATCAATATGTTGAGGGAGCTACGTGGGAAACCAAAACGGATATGATGGCTAAATACCCTCACTTGTTCCCTACTGGCTCAGTTTTAGTTTGAGGTATCAGTTCATGCCTTAATACTCTAGATAGTTTCCATGTTCAGTTCACGTGCGCAAGTTTGTTTTATGTTATGGTAAATGTATGTGATGTGTGAATTTAGTTCAGCTATGTAGTTCTTTTCGGAGGTAGTCATTCCATCAGTTTTCAACTTAAACGGTCAGTATTTGCATATAATGATTGCTTGTTTATGCTTTTGCTGCGTGTTTCCAACATTCGAAAATGAATGTTCCCAAGGGGGAGATATTGTTATACCTCGGGAGCCCAAAGATTAGACCCGGGAGTTGAAAAGGGGGAAAACTGAAATTCTGCACCAGATCACAGAACGAGTTGTTAGGTGACCCGTGAGGAGGGACCACGATTCGTGAAGTGACTCGTGGTGAAGGAGGGAGGTGGACTAGTCTGGGGGACACCACGGGCATGACCACGAGTCGTGGTCAGGCCACACGACTCATGAGGTCACCCGTGGCCTGGACTGGAAATGTTGCAAGGATAGTTGGGCAGTGTAGGCTATGGATGGTGACCACGAGTCATGGTCACTCACCATGATTCGAGGTGTCCTTCGTGGGGTCCCATGGTGATTTTTGGTAGTGTACCTCACGACTCAAGGCCACGAGTCGTGGGCCCTAGTAATGAGTCATCCAGTACCTCTTGGGGACTGGCAGTCGGCAAAATTCTATAATTTAAGTAAGGGCTTTTCCGTAATTCCTAAGTCCTAGAGTTCTAAACTACGTTGTTTTAACCTCAGAAATGTGGGTTTAATAGGGGAAAGACTAGCCTAAGTGTTCATTCATGCATGCAAAGGAGTATAAGGGTGATACAGTGGTGATCAAGGTGATTTCAAGGCTTGCTTCCACAATTTTCCTCTTGGGAAATCAAGGGAGTGTAGAGATTTAACTTCAAATCAGGTATGTAGGGTTTGAATGGGTAGTTTAATCCACACCCATTCCCAATCCTCCCTAATCTATGAATTCTACAATTCAATTCATATGGCGTTTTAACCCAATACATGAATCCTCAAGAAATCGATATGGGTATGTTACTAGTATGTCTAAATTGACGGGTTTCGAATAATGGGCTGATTTTATATTGTTTTAAATCATTATTTTGTATACTAATGTTTTAAACTTAAGGTGCCCAATTATGAGAAATCCATGGGAGTTCATGATTATGATGGTTTTACAAGTATGATGTGAATTTTCGATTTAGAAGCATGTTTTCAATTACCCATGTTTTTTTATGATCATAATTTCCATCAAATTGAGTATTTCAAGTATGTTTAAATATCGTGCAATTCCCATATGTCAATGTAATACCCCGGAAGTGCCAAAGATTAGACCCGAGACTTAAAAATAGAAATTAGCAGGAAATTGGGAAATCTGACACCAGATGCAGAATGAATCATTGGGAGGCCCGCTAGGACTTCCCACGAGTCGTTATGTGACTCGTGGGGGAGGTCAGGTGTGAGGCTTGAGGTTTCAAGATAAAGTGTCTCATGGTTAAGACCACGATTCATGGTCAGCCACCACGAGTCATGGGGAGGGTCGTTGCCAGGAAGAAGGAGAATATTGGGGAGTTGGGGTAGTGTACTCACGAATGGAGACCACGACTCGTGGTCACCCACAACGATTTGTGAGGTCTCCTCTGATGAGCCCACGACGTTCACTGAAGCAGTGTACTTAACTAGCAGCACGACGAGTCGTCTTCTTCAGCAACGAATCGTTAGGTCGTTCGTTAGGACCACCTGACAGTTATTTTCTGCAAATTAGTGAGGACCTTTTCATAATTTCTAAATGTCCTAGACCCTAAACTACGTCGTTTTAGCCTATGAAAGGTGGGTTTTTAGGGGAATAATTTATTCTAAGTCTTCATTCATGCATGTAAGAGTATAGAGAGGTGATCAAAGTGTGATTTAAGGCTTCTCTCTTCAAATTCTTCCAATTCATTCTTGGGAATTCAAGGGAGATTAAGAATCAGTTTTTTTCCAGGTATGTAAGGCTATTAATGGGTATTTTCTTACACCCATGCCCATTCTCTACGATTTCATGAAAATTTTATCAAAAGTTTATTTGGGTTTTGAAGTAGGATTTTATAAAAATCTAATGATTTATTAATGGGCTTTGTGATTTTAGAATCTTATCATATTCTATGGGTTTTTGATAAGCTTTTATGATTTAAATTATTTATAATGTTATCGATTTTGATTTCTATGGAATTATGCCTAATTATGCATGACTTATGCTGAATTGATTTATGATATACTTTTCCAATAATGATATTTACAAGCCCATCTTGAATTATGATTTAAATTATGGATTTAGTGAATTACCCATCATGATTTTTTAAATTTCAAGCTATATGCATGATCTACGAGTATGTTTTGGCCGACTCACGGGCCTTATTTCATGGATAGTTCATGTATGTACAAGTATGTTCATGACTATCATGATTTAACTAGACCATGAATTCATGCATGTTATACTATGAGCACTATATATGTTTTGGGAGTAGTATCGAACACCGAGTAGGTCCGGGGCTCAGGTTAAGCCCTGGATCTCACAAACTACGTGCCACCGCAGGTAGGTTGGGACCTCCTTTGTGACTGTCCCCGGCCCAATTGGACCTTTTCATGGTGATATCACGCCCTTCATGGTTCTACCCTTGGCAAGGTACGAACGACCTCCCGACTAGGTTTATAGGTCGGATTTCATGTGTGCTCATATGGGGTATGTCAGTTAAGAGAATCTCCCACTATTCCTTATGTTTTATGACTGTTTATGATTATGTATTTTGGCTCAAGTCATGTTAAGTACAACTTTTCTCCTATGATTATGATTACGGTTGTATTATGAATGTTTTTAAAATCTTGAGCCTTATGTTACGATGTTTACGATATGAGCATGATGTCCTACTCTTATGATCATTTATGAGTTTTATATATTTTAACTTTCCATTTTTACTTACCTTGCATACTCGATACATTCCACGTACTGACCGCATACTTTCTATGCTGTATCATCTCATGATACAAGACCCGACTCTCAAGCTCACCCTCCTCAGTAGCTCCTCAGAGTTCTCTATCAGCTTATTTGGTGAGTCCTCATGTTCCGAAGGCCAGATGTTCAGACTCTATTATTCTCTTTCAGTTTCAGTATTATAGGGTTGGTTGGGGTATTGTCCCATCAACCCGTCTTTCATGATTAGTGGCTTTTCAGACTATAAATTGTATTCAGCTGTCATGTATGGATCATGTACTGTCTTTCTCCGTTATTATATCATGATTTCATTTCCTTATGTTAAGACTTCCGCTCATGTGAATGAATTAGATGTATTCTCATTCCATGGGTCGACTTGGGGTCTCTCCGGGATCCTTGTCCCGTGTTTACGATCCGAGTGTATGTCCAGGTTGTGATAGTCAAGCATGATTCATGATTTATGACTTTGGCCAATTCACGGGCCCGATTTCATGGCTAGTTCATGAACCTTCAAGCATATTTATGATTATCATGATTTAGCTAGCCCATGTATGTCATGTATGTTACTTTATGAGCACGTTGCATGTTTTGGGAGTAGTATTTAACACTGAGTAGGTTCGGGGCCCAGGTTATGCACCGAATCTCAAAACTACGTGCCACCGTAGGTCATGTTTGGGACCTCCCTTGAGACTGTCCCCTTTTGCCCTAATGGGCCTTTCATGAGTGATATCACGCCTTTCATGGTTCTACCCTTGGAAAGGTACGAACGACCTTCCAACTAGGTTTACAGGTCGGGCTCCATGTGTGCTCATATGGGGTATGTCGGTTATAAGAATCTCCCACAGTTCCTCATGGTTTATACATGTATGAATATATTCTTTGGCACAAGTAATGCCTATTAAATGCTTTTCTCTCATGTTTATGATTACGACAAGTTATGAATGTTTTGAAAACCTTAAGACTTATGGTTATTTTATGATTTCAGCATTATGATCATGTTGTCCTACTCCTATGAACTTTATGTATTTTAAATGTTCATTTTACTTACTCTGCATACTTGGTACATTCCACTACTGACCCACATACTTTCTATGTTGTATTTTCTCATGATACAGGACCCGACTCTCAGGTTCATCCTCGTCAGTAGTCCATCTAGAGCTCGCTATCAACCCCTTTTTGGTGAGTCCTCATGTTTCGAGGGCCATATGTTTAGACTTTCATGTTTTTTTCAGTTTGCAGTATTGTAGGGTTAGTTGGGGTGTTGTCCGATCAACCCTTCTGTTATGATTAGAGGCTTTCAAACTATTTGTAGTACTCAACTGTCATGTATGGATTTTGTGTCGCTTTTCTATCTTATGCTATGATTTCATTTTCGCTGTGATTTTATGTTAAGTTTTCCGCTTTCCTTGAATGAATTAGATGTATGCTCATGTCATGGGTCGACTCATAGTTTTTCGGGGCTCCTTGTCCCGTGTTTACAATTAATTGCTACTCTCAAGTCGTGACAAACTTGGTATCAGAGCCATAGGTTTGAAGTGTCCTAAGGGTGTCTAAAAGATGCGTTAAGTAGAGTTTTTTTCATGGGTGTGAAGCGCGCCACACTTATGACGAAGAGGCTACTAGATTTTTAGGAAATATTTCCTTCTTTCATGATCTATGTCGTGCGATGAAAAGACTTTCTATCCTCCTAATTCTTGCTATTCGCATTACAAAATCATGCCCCCATGCAGAGTGAACCATAGAAGAAATAGAAGTGGTAATGACCACCAGGGTGTCAATGGTGACGGGCATCAGCAAGCCCCACCTGTTCACGAGGAGCATGCCCCAGAGCCAGCTGCCCATGCTAAGTTTATGGTAGCGATTCAGATGCTAGCACAGGCCATGGCTGCCCAGGTTCATAACCAGACAGTGGTGCATTACCCTCAGAATCCAAATTCGGCAGAAGCTAGAGTGAGGGATTTATTAAGGATGAACTCTCTTGAGTTCACGGGGTTGAAGGTGGAGAGGATACACACGAGTTCATTGAGGGGATCTTGAAAGTCACCCAAGTCATGGGGGTGTAAAATGGTGAGAGTGTTGACTTTGCCTCCTATCAGCTGAATGGGGTTGCTCATATTTGGTACAAGCAATGGAAAGATAGCAAGGCAGCGGGAGCGGGCCCTATCAATTGGGATGAGTTTCATATGGCCTCCCATGATCGATTTTTCCCGCGGGAGATGAGGGAGTTGAAGGTAGCCGAGTTCGTGAATCTTAAGCAGGGAAAGATGACAGTGCTGGAGTATTCACTTGAGTTCACTCGCTTGTCAAAATATGCCCCAGAGTTAGTGGTTGACCAGAGAGCGCGAGTGAACAGGTTTGTGCACGGGGTGGCAGAGTATCTAGACAAGGATTGCAGGACAACTATGCTTCACCAGGATATGGACTACCCCCGGATAGTCTTATATTCCCAGTAGATGGAGGAAGCTCATATGAGGGAGAGAGATCTTGAGTCCAAAGTCGATGATTGGGTGTTTTTGAATGTATCTCCCATGAAGGGAGTGATGAGATTTGGAAAGAAAGGAAAACTCAATCCCCGCTATATTGTCCCATACTGGAGTGTGAGGCGTGTGGGTAAAGTGGCTTATGAGTTAGAGTTACCTTCAGAATTAGCTTCAGTTCATCCCGTCTTTCATGTATCACTCTTAAAGAAGTACTTGAGTGACCCACCATTAGTTGTTCCAGTGGAAAGTATGGGTGTGAGAAATGCCTCAACTATGAGGAAATTCCAGTTTAGATATTCGATCTTCAGGTTTAGAGGCTAAGGAACAAAGAAGTAGCTTCAGTAAAGGTGTTATGGAGAAATCAGCATGTTGAGGGAGCTACGTGGGAAGCCGAAGCAGATATGGTGGCTAAATACCCTCACCTATTCCCTACCGGCTCAGTTTTAGTTTGAGGTATCAGTTCTTGCCTTAATACTCTAAGCAGTTTCCATGTTTAGTTCACGTGCACAAGTTTTTTTTATGTTATGGTAAATGTATGTGAGTGTTCCATCCAGACTGAGGCACGATCAGCAAGAGCGAGCTTCAGGCTCTAGGGTAAGAGCAGCAGACCCGCATATTCTAGCATTCCAACTCGCCGCAGGTGTGGTCGGGGTCACACGGGTCAGTGTTTAGAAGGTACAGGTGCTTGTTTCAGGTATAGGAAGCCCGAATACATGCTCAGAGATTGCCTAGGAGTGAGGCAGAGATTGTGACACCTTATCTGGCCAGTAGCTTCGCAGTCAGTCCCGAAGTCTTGTTAGAGCCCTTCTTAGTCTCTAATCCAGTAGGTGACTCAGTTATAGCTAGGTGGGTATATAGAGGTTTCCCAATCTCAGTCCTTCAGAAAGTCACCTCAGCAGATTTGATAGAGTTAGCCATGACCGATTTTGATGTTATCCTCGGCATGGATTGGCTCTTTGAATGTTATGATTCAGCTAATTGTAGGACCCGGGTAGTAGAGTTTAGATTTCTAGGCGATCTAGTCCTAGAATGGAAGGGTAGTTCAGTTGTGCCTGTAGGTCATTTCATCTCCTACCTTAAGGCTAGAAATATGATTTCTAATGGTTGTATGTATCATCTAGTTAGGGTTAAGGACGTTGTGTCCGAGACCCCGATTATCCAGTCATTTCCAGTAGTACGTGAGTATCTAGATGTCATTCCAGATGATTTACCGAGAATCCCTCTCGAGCGGGAGATTGATTTTGGTATTGACCTTCTTCCAAACACGCAACCTATATCTATTCCTCCTTACAAAATGTCTCTAGCTGAGCTAAAAGAGTTGAAAGAGCAGTTGAAGGACCTGTTAGATAACGGTTTCATTAGACCGAGCAAGTTCTAATAGGGTGCACCAGTTCTGTTTGTCCGAAAGAAAGATGGTTCTCTTCACATGTGTATTGATTATCGGCAATTGAACAAAGTCACCATCAAGAACAAGTATCCTCTACCCAGGATTGATGATTTATTTGACCAGCTTCAGGGTGCCAAGTGTTTCTTAAAGATATATCTCAGATTTGGGTATCATCAGCTCGGAGTTCGGGAGTGTGACATCTCGAAGATAGCCTTTAGGACGCAGTATGGTCATTATGTGTTTGTAATTATGTATTTTGGACTAATAAATTCTCCTGCAGCTTTTATGGACTTGATGAATAGGGTGTTCAAGCCATACTTGAATATGTTCGTGATTGTGTTTATAGATAACATCCTGATATACTCTCAGAGCGAGGAGGAACATGCCGCTCATTTAAGAATGGTGCTTCAGACTCTCAAGGATCACTAATTATATGCCAAATTCAGCAAGTGCGAGTTTTGGTTGAACTCTGTAGCATTTTTGGGCCATGTGGTATCAAATGAGGGCATAAGGGTAGATTCCTAGAAAATAGAAGAGGTAAAGAATTGGCCTAGACCGGTGAATCATTTAGATATTTGGAGTTTCTTGGGTTTAGCTGGCTATTATCGGAGATTTTTTGAAGGCTTCTCATCGATTGCAACACCTTTGACCAAATTGACCCAAAAGAAGGTGAAATTCCAATGGTCGGAGGCTTGTGAGAAGAGCTTCCAAGAGTTGAAGACTCAACTTACTTCAACATCCGTGTTAACTCTGCCGAATGGTACCGATGGGTTTGTGGTGTATTGTGATGCTTCAAGAATTGAACTTGGATCTGTGTTGATACAACACGGGAAGGTTATAACATATACCTCTAGATAGTTGAAGGTTCATGAGAAGAATTACCCGACCCATGATCTTGAATTGGCCATGGTGGTATTCACCTTGAAGATCTAGAGACATTACTTGTATGGGGTCCACGTACATGTGTTTACGGACCATAAGAGTTTGCAATATATGTTTACTTAGAAGGATCTCAATCTTTAGAAAAAGAGGTGGTTGGAGCTACTCAAGGATTACGATATGAGTGTCCTTTACCATCCGGGTAAGGCCAACGTAGTAGCGGATGCACTAAGTACACTCTCTATGGAAAGTGTGTATCGTGTGGATGAGGGTAAGAAGGAGCTGGTGAAGGATGTGTATCGACTCACAAGGTTGGAGTTATGCTGGTTGACTCGACCGATGGCGGTGTTGTCATTCAGAATGGGTCAGTATCATCCTTTGTGACTGATGTAAAAGCTAGGAAAGATGAGGACCTGATTTTGGTAGAGTTAAAAGAAGCCATTCAGAATCAAAAGGTAGAGGCCTTCTCCAAAGGGGGAGATGGTGTGCTTCGGTACTAGGGTCAGTTATGTGTTCCAAATGTTGATGATTTGAGGAGCCAAATATTGCACGAGGCTCATGGATCCAGGTATTCTATCCATCCGGGTGCCACCAAGATGTACCGTGACTTATGGGAAGTTTATTGGTGGAATGACATGAAGAAGGATATTGCAGAGTTCGTAGCAAAGTGTTCGAACTGTCAGCAAGTAAAGGTTGAGCATCAGAGACCGGGAGGCATGCTTCAGGATATTAGTATTCCTACTTGGAAGTGGGAAGCAATTAACATGGACTTCATCATAGGTTTTCCTCGCACTCGCCGGCAATATTACTCCATTTGGGTTATGGTAGACAGGTTGACCAAGGCCGCTCATTTTCTACCGGTCAAAACCACGGATTCGATGGAGGATTATGCAAAACTATATATCCGGGAGCTAGTCTGTTTGCACGGAGTGCCCTTATCCATCATTTCAAATAGAGGTACTCAATTTACCTCTCAGTTTTGGAGGTCATTTCAAAAGGGGCTTGGTACTCAAGTTAAGCTCAATATAGCGTTTCACCCGCAAGTGGATGGTCAAGAAGAGTGGATAATTCAAACCCTCGAGGACATGTTGAGAGCATGCATAATCGATTTCAAAGGTAGCTGGGATGAGCAATTGCCTCTTATCGAGTTTGCATACAATAACAACTATCATTCCAGTATCCATATGGCACCATTCGAGGCTCTCTATGGGCGGAGGTGTAGGTCGCCAATTGGATGGTTTGAGGTTGGCAAAGCGGCGATAATAGGACCAAATTCGGTTCACAAGGATATGGAGAAGGTTCAGTTGATAAGGGCCAGGTTGAAAACTGCCCAGAGTCACCAAAAGTCCTATGCTGATGTGAGGAGGAGAGAATTAGAATTTGAGGTTAATGATTGGATATTTATGGAGGTGTCTCCCATGAAGGGAGTGATGAGGTTCGGAAAAAAGGGGAAACTCAATCCCCGCTATGTCGGCCCATACCGGATAGTGAGACGTGTTGGCAAGGTGGCTTATGAATTGGAGTTTCCCTCAGAATTAGCTTCTGTGTATCTTGTATTCCATGTGTCACTCTTGAAGAAGTGTTTGGGTGATCCAACTCTAGTTATCCCGATGGACAGTGTTGGTGTGCAAGACAACCTCAGCTCTGAGGGGGTTCTAATAGAAATACTGGATCATCAGGTTCGAAGGCTAAGCAACAAGGAAGTAGCTTTAGTTAAAGTGTCATGGAGGAATCAGCATGTTGAAGGAGCTACGATGGAAGCCGAAGCGGATATGATGGCTAGATACCCACATTTATTCTCTACCGGCTCAGTTCTAGCTTAAGGTATCAGTTTTGACCTAAAACTCTATCTAGTTTTCATATTGAGTTCATGTGTCCAAGTTTCTTTTGGGTATGTGGATGTATGTATGATTCGTGAATTCAGTTCAACTATGTAGTTTGAAACGGAGATAGTCATTCCGTCAGTGTTCAACTTAAATGATCAGTATATGAATATGATAATTACATTTCTCTACTTTCTATATGTTTTCCAACATTCAAGGACGAATGTTCCCAAGGGGGAGATATTGTTATATCCCAGAAGCCCAAAGATCACACCCAGGAGTTAAAATGGAGAAAAAACCTAAAATTTGGCATCAGGCACAAAATGAGTCATGAGGAGACCCGCGAGAGCAGCCCACGAGTCATGATGTGACTCATGGGGAGGCTAGGGGCATGACCATGACTCGTGGTCAGGCCCTATCAGTCATTAGGTCAGTTGTGAGGTGGGTAAGTAAGGAAAAGAGAAGAAGAGAGGTAGTGTACTCGACGGAAAGACCCCATGAGTCGTGGTCAGTCCCCATGATTCGTGGGAAAGGTCGTGGTCAGCTAGCTGAGGAATTCTTCGTATTGAGGAAGTGTACACCACGAGTGGTGACCACAAGTCGTGGTCACCCATTAACGAGTCGTGATGTCTTCCGTTATGAGCCCAGGAGACCTGTTGAACAGTGTACTTCACGGATCAAGCCATGAGTCATGGTTAGAGGGAAAGAGTCGTTAGGTCCCTCATTAGGACCATCTGGAAGTTATTTTTGCGAATTTAGTAAGGGCTATTTCATAATTCCTAACTTCTAATGCCTAAACTACGTCGTTTTGAGTTATGAATAGTGACTTTTAAAGGGGTTAAGTTCATTTTATACCTTATTCATTAATGCATGCAAGGCAGAAGACTAGAGAGGGTGATCAAGCCTAGCGTTCATCAATTTCATTTCAATTTCCTATTGGACATCTAAAGAAGTGTAAGAATTAGCAACCAACTGGTATGTAGGGTTATGAATGGGTGAATCATTTCACGCCCATGCCCAATCCCTCTCTAAATCATGAATGTTGTATGAAAAATCTGTGGGGTTTTTAACCAATGCATGAATTTCCTAATTGTTTACATGGGTGTGACTTAAATAAGGTTATACCAATGAATTATGAAGCATGGGTGAGTTTTATAATGTTTTCAATTAAAAGTCATGTTTCTAGCTTTATGAATTAAAAGCCAATTGATGTAAACTTCATGAAAGATGAGATTTGTGATGAATGTATGATGATGATGAAATATTATGATGAAAAACATATTTTCAAGCTACCCATGTTTATAATCATACTTTCGATATGAATTGAATATTTTCAAGTATGACACATCTTTGGGCAATGCCCACATGTTTATGTATGATTGATGATTTCCCGAATTAAGCTTACCACATGGTTTTGGAGCGAAGACTCCCAATATTCTTTCAGCTTGTGGTATGTTTCGAGCTAAATCTTCTCATATGCATGATTTCACAAATGAGATGTTTTTGATGATTGAGCTTCTTCAATAGACGATGTTGAGCTTCATTGAGTAACGATGAAGAGCATATGCATGTTTTTGGGAATAGTGTCTAGCACTGAACAGGCTAAGGGTCGATCACCCTATTCCTCAAAACTACGCGCCAACATAGGTTTATATATTATGACTTTGGGACCTCCCTTGTGAGCTATCCCCAGCCTTATTGGCCCATGAGCTTGATATCAATATCATGGTATCGTTCCTAGCACTGGCAAGGCTTTGGAAGGCTCTTCCCACTTGTGTGTGATAGTTGGGATCACATAAGCTCTATCGTGGTATGTCAGTTAAAAGACGAGTCTCCCATTATTCCTCATGATTTTAGTTATGCATATTTATTACTCATGAGATTTACATATGTACGCATGTTCTAAAGCAGATTTGACTCAATGTTCAGCTTTACTTATAAATGTTAGAATTCAGCTTTGAGTAAATCGATTCAGTTATAATGTTATGAAGTTATGATATGCTAGGTTATGATGAGATCATGATTTTAAAAAGAATGCATGCAAGTCCTACTCTCAGATTCTTAATGTTATGTTTTACGTTATACATGTCTTTAACATATTTTACTTACTTAAGCGGTTTTACTTACCTTGCATACTCAGTACATTCCATGTACTGACCGCATACTCTATGCTGTATTGTTTCATGATACAAGACCTAGTTGCTCTCAGGTTCAGCCCCACTCATAGTTCGACTCAGAATTAGCACCTTCGCTGTTGGTGACTCCTCATCTCTTGAGGACTAGACTATTCAGATTTCTTATGTACTTTTAATTTAGAATTTGTTGAGTTAGTTGGGGTCTTGTCCCATCAACTAGTCATGTTTTGAGGATTTTCAAACATATGGTTGTATTCAGCTTCAGATTGTGTATTATGATGTTATGTCAAAGTTAGACTTCCGCTATGATTATATTATTGGTTATTCAGTTTCATTTATTGAGTTAGATGTATGCTTATGCCATGGATCGACTTGGGATCTCTTGGGGCTCCTTGTCCCGTGTTGCGATCTGGGCCTCAGTTCGGGTCATGACATGAGTATTTTTTTCTTATTTTATTTTAGCTTCAAAAAGAAGAATTAAGTAATGGGAGAGAATTTAATGGTGCATTGGGATTTGACTGTGTGAGGTTGGGCTAGAAATAGCCAAAACCCATGATCATAATCCCTTAAGAGGTTGATGGCTAGAAAAAGCTCTGTCCCTAATCCGAAATATATTGGAATAGTTAAATTGCTCCTTGAGATTCGAGAGAACTCAAGGATAAGGAGCCCAATTGGTTGAATAATATTGGGCTCCATCATTTTCCAAGGTTATTTGCACATATTAGTAATAATTTGACTATCTAGTAAATCCTGATTTGATTGGCATCCCATCTACACCACACCTCTAGCCTTTGATCATTATTATTTCTCAATTTTTGTTATCTTGCTATCTTGATTAGCTGATTTCAGAATCCACAATATTTTAACCTTCACTTTTCCCAAAATTTATATTTACGTTTTCATTTCTTGGATGCAAATCAATTCAATTCACTAAATGACTCTTGTGCAAATCATTCTCTAGTCCTTGTGGGATTCGACCCTGATACTTGTCGGGTTATTTATTTTAATACAACAATCGCTTATATTCTCTCTAAATGAGAGTGTATTTTGAGAATTATCAGGCCTCGCGAGGACTAAAATTCTGTCGATGGAGACATGATCTTCGTTGAATGGGACTTAGATCAACTGGAAGGTCCAACTAACAGTGCTTAAGTAATCTCATTACGCATCAATAATTGTAATGTGAAGCGTGCGTTGGTAGATCCATGCAACTCCATCAAACATAATGCATGAGCGAGTCCTCAAGAAGAAGGAGTCCACAACCCCCATGACCCCAGCGGCGAAAAGCTCACAGGCTTTAATATGGCCAATGAGACCATGAAGAGGGAAATCAAACTGTCAACTAACACCAATAGGGGTGGAAAAGGCCACCTACTTTGACATCCTTGATGACAAAATGGGTTGTAGAACTTAGAAAATTTGATACAAGTTCAAACACTGGATTGCCATCAAATCCCAAGTCTTGGTGGATTTTGTCGCTAATTTCTGTTCAGGGATGGTCCCTTAGGCCAAGAAATGCCATTATGGCCTCCGGTGACCAATTCGGAACATAGAACCTTTTTGCCACGGGACTTCAAACTAAAAAGAAACTGGCTTAGGGGTGGTCTTGGTGACCCTGATAGAAAAAAAACCAAGACAGACTATAAATCGTGTTCAACTCATCAATAACGAGGCTGAGTATGAGGCCTTTCTTGCAGGAATAGGTCTAGCACGCAAAATGGGTATGGAAGACATCAAAATCATTTGGACACAGAGCTCATCGTGAACTAAATAAACGGGATGTATGAGACAAAAAATGAGTGAATGTAAAAGTATGTACGAGAGGTTTGAAGCTCCTTATCCCATTTCCAAAAATGGAAAATGAAGTAGATCCCCAGAGGCAAAAGGACGAGGAAGACATGCTGGCGACCTTAGGATCTGCAACCCTAGCAGAATACCTAACAAGGGGAGTTGTAGTACAACTTTTGCACTCAGTACCAGAAGTCCTGGGGTGTGAGGAAGTTACCTCTACCAGCTTAATATGGGATTGGAGAAATGAGTTCGTTAGATATCACAGGCCCTCCGCATGAGGGCTGCAGATTTTTTTCTGGTTGATGAAATTTTGCATAGAAGGTTTTTGAGGCCTCTAGCTAGATGCCGCAGGTTGGGAGACGTTGCCTATGTGTTGAGAGAAATACGTGAAGGGGTATATTATAATTATTCTGGAGTTGGGTCCTTGGTACACATGGCCATACGGGACGGGTACTATTGGCTGCACATAGAGCAAGAGTCTAGTGAATTCGTCAAAAAATGTAACAAATGTCAGCAGTTTGCGCATGACCTCTACCAACCAAGGGAGCGTATATATATGGTGACAGCCCCCTGATCCTACATGAAATTGAGAATGGATACTGTAGGACCGTTACCATCTTCCCCGGTCAGGTAAAGTTCTTATTATGATTGACTATTTCTCTAAGTGGGTTGAAACATGAGCTTACAAACAGATCCGTGAATGAGAAGCGATCGACCTCATTTGGGATCGTGTTGTCTGCCGATTTGGGATCTCTAAAAATATTTCATGTCACAATGGATTCCAATTTCTTGAGGCTACGGTGTATTCCACATATCAACTGAACGCTAATAGGAAGGCTGAGTTCACCAATAAGACAATACTACTTATCCTAAAGAAGAGGTTAGAAAATTTAAAGGGGTATTGGGTTGAGGAGCAGCCGAGAGTGCTATGGGAGTACCAAACGACAGTGAAATCCAACACAAGAAAAATGCCATTCTCTGCTGGTATACGGACCTAAAGCCCTGATACTTGTTGAAGTAGGGAAACCTAGCTTCCATTTCTCGAGGATAAGTGAACAAGGAAATAACAAGGCGATAAGAGGATAGTTAGACTTACTAGATGAGCATCGAGAAGCTGCCTTTTTCTAAATAATGGAATAAAAGTAGAGAATAGAGAGGTATTATCACCATAGGACTAGGCTTCGCCACTTCAAAATAGGGGACCTGGTTTTATGGAAGGTAGCCCTCAACATTCAATACCCGAATGAATGGAAGTTGGGTCCAAGATGAGAAGGACCCTATAAAATAAAAGGACGTATACCAGCTATTTGACCTATAGGTAATTGCAATAAAACAACTAGAACATTCACAAATTTAAGGGATACTACTATTGAGAATGCAAGTGCCAATGAATTGGTTCACTCATTTTTTTACCATAACATGCGCTACACTCTTTTTTGCTCTAACCAAATTTTATCCTAATAGAGTTTTTTGGGCAAGATTATCAGTGAGGTATACACCAAGAATGTTCATAAGATGAGCAAAAGCAATCCCGTTGGATGATATTGACGACCTGACACATCTGACACTAGGGACTCATGAAAAAACTGACTATGAGGTAGTGAACACTGCCGAGTATCATGAGTTGGTGGCTCGGGGAAATTGAGTGAGGGGTGGATCACCAGAGTCATTGCTCAAGGGAATCCCACATGGGCCGTTCTTAAGACATCTATGATTTATAAGAGAGAGTTGAGACTTCATTCAAAGTTTTGGTGGAATATGGTCTGTAGCAGTATTTGCCTTACTAAGAGCGACAACAAGCTTCCTTTTGGACATGCTATAGTCGTGTCTGCTATAGTGGGGAAGAAAAAGATAGACATCGGCCAAATGCTTTGTTTGGAGCTTAAGGAGCGAGCTCTACAGACGTCTAGGAGAATCCACTAAACAAGGGTTATGCCTTGAGTTATTATTGATTGATGCCAACCCAACCTAAATTTGCTCTTTTAAGCCTCATAAAGATAATTGGGCAGGATTTGATGAATTTCATCACCAATCACACACTACAAAGCAAAACTCAATCAAATGTTCATAAGCCCAAACTCAATTTTACCAAATTGGATCATTAGGATTTACAACTGTCACGACCTGAGCAAACACCCCGAACATAACACGGGACCTAGAATCACGAATGACTCTAAACAAACCCATGTCACATGCGTGACATAATTTAGAGCATAAACTAAGTAGAAATCAACATAATATAAGGCATAAGTGGAAGTCTAGATGTCATAAGACATAAACGGGACTATAAGTCAACACCACCAAAACATCTAAACATAACTATCTGAAAACCCTCTAGTTATGAGATGAGTTGAAGGGACAAGACCCCAACTATCTCTACTAAGTCTAAAAGTGAAAGACATAAACGCAAAACATAAGGCTACACTGATGTCCTGAAATGATGAGGACTCACCTAAAGCTGAGACTGGGAAGAACTGGGGTGAGATCGAATCTAATGACGGGGCTAAGACTGATCACCCGAACCTATATCATGAGACGATATAACATAAAAGTATGTGGTCAGTACTTTGAATGTATTAAGTATGAAGGTTAAGTAAAACATGATACTAAAATAGTGAACTAAAATCATAAGATTGAGATGGTATAAAATGTGAGATTCTACTCATAAACTGAATAAAATTGCTCAGGGTTTTCAACACTGAATCATAAAGCTGGACAAGACTGAAATCATAGGTAACATTTCATAAAGTGTATATTGAGACAACATATCATATGTCATAATCTCGTGAAGCATAAACATGAACATATGTAGAAAATCATGAAACAGTGGGAGATTCTTATAATCAACATACTCCAAGTGAGCATACATGGAGCCCAACTTGTAACCCTAGCTGGGAGGTGTGTCCAAACCTTGCCAAGAGTATGAACCATGAATGCGTGATATCACTCATGAGCTAGTAGTGTAAGTAAAATGCTCTCAATTGGCGAGGACTCCTTAGGCTAAGGAAAAGGGAGATACCCTCAACTGGCGAGGACCTCTTATCTTATGGTGGCCTATAGTTATGGGACTTGGGTTGTCTAGAACCCTTATCCGCTCAGTGTTAAATATTATTGTGAAAACATCCATAGTGATCATATCATAATCATGAAACATAATTGATTTTTCATGGGCTAGTTTAAATCATGAAATATGTGGATTACTTAACATACGTGAACTAGCCATGAAAATAATGCAAAGAAATCAGCCATGATACATAAGTTTGAGATTCATGAAATTCATGCGTAGTTGGATAATTCATCATGACTTGAAAATAGATATTCATGAGAGTTTTTATATATAAATCATGCAATTATATTCATAAAAGATAGTTTAGATCATGAGAGAATCAAAATCAAAAGAGATAATAGAGTTTTCATCAAATTGGGGCTAACCCTAGAATTTTAATAAAATCATAATTGAAGACTTGAATTCATAAAATTGAGTTGAATTGGGATTGATGGTATAAGGAATACCCCATTCATAACCCAACATGCCTAGCTTGAAGAGTTTCTTGACTTGATTTGGAGACCCAAAAGATTTGAGAAGGGAAACCCTAGCTTTTCCTTTGGAATCCTTGAGAGTTGATTTCCAACTTACAGTGTTTGAAGAGGATGAAGGTTTAGGCTAACCATAATTCCCAAATAATACCCTTAGGAAACCCCAAAAAAACCTCATTAAGGATTTAAAAGCTTAGAAAGTTATGATAACACCCTTAGGAAATCATATTAAAAATCTGCCAGATGGAGCCCACGACACAACCAACGGACCATTTGTCCTACCAACAAGTCATTCCTTGCTTCATTTACATATGAGTCTACTCTAAAAAAATTTCTAGACTTGATCCAAAGAGCCAAAACAACTAACCATTCCAGGGACCAAAGGGGTGTCCCATCCATTCGTCTGTTCTGGGAAATTTTTATTAAAATTATGGACCTCTACAGGATGTGTCAACCAATGACCTGTAGGTTCTACCAGTGACCCATCCTAAGGGTCATTTTGTGGCTCGATGCCTGATGTGTTGTGAGTTTATAGCACTTCCGATGCTTAAAACTGAGAAAATAGCATGGACTTAGGTATGTTTATATGGATACGAGGCACTTTTACTTTGATTTCAGGGAAAATAAGTTATGTGCAAAAGAAGCCTTAAAATGCAGAAAATCAGCCAAAGTACCAGTCCCCGTACGATCCGTACCTTGATTATATGAGCTGTACTGAGAACCGTGATTAAAGTCAGAAGGCTGAAGTGGTAAGAAGGACACATATGACTCTTAGTACGAGCTGTACTAAGAGTCGGGGAATTATTCAGAAGAAATTGCACGAAGGCAGACTCTTGGTACGGATGGACACACGAACTATGGCATTAATGTACAAATCGTACTAGGAGCCATGGTGAACTCCAGAAGATTCATCAGTACTTGTTAGAACTTTAGACACTATAGACAGTACGAGTCATAGCAAGAAGGTATGAGTCATACCACAACACTCGTGAAGAATTTCAGAAGATGTCAGAGTTCTTAGGGCCAAACCACGAAAGCATTGTACAACCCGTAGGATGAAGGTATGAGTCGTATCAGCCTGCCAACAATTAGCCAAATCTGTAGCAGCCAAGAATATACGGTAATTAGGTACGACCCGTACAATCCTGCTACAGGTTGAAGGTCCAGTCGTGACACAATCGACACTAGATATAGAAAACTCCCTGTTAGCTTAGGAAAAGGTTTTTAATGTTAGTATAAATAGTCTTTACGTTTTATTTTAGTCAGAGAAGGACATAATTGAGTTAGTAGACGTGTGAAGAATTATTTTTGTCAATTTGTATCAAATTTTGAGAAGCAATGCTTGGGACCAAGTTCTTGAATTTCTACTTTGTTCTTGAGATTGATCTTTGAAAATCACATCCGATTTTATTCCAAGTGTTGCTGTACGTATTTAATTATGTGTTTGTCTATGACTACAAAATATAATCTTACAACCATGAGAGTCTAAAACCTCCACAACTAGGGGTTGTGGGAACCATGGTGGATTAACGAATTAGGGTTGCACAAAAGTGATTCAAAACCAATGCAAAAATCTTGTATTGTATTCTCTTCATGTTTAAACGTTTATTAACGGTATACAATGTTAGGACTTTCCCAAATTATTTACTTGCTTTAACCTAGAGAAGTAGAGATTAGGAAAAGAGAATTACAACAAAGCCTTAATCTTTATGATCATTGTATTAAATTGAGCTGTGGTCACAGGATAGTTAAATTTGGAACATATTGATAACGTTTAGTTTGAAATCCCCATGAGACTTGACCTGGTGATTGAGTATAGTCATCCAATAGGGATGAACCAGTTGGTTAGATGAACCCTAGTTATCAGTTCTACAAGTAAGCATTGGGATTAATCACGTGTGTATACCCGAAGTAGTTATGAAACCATTGGGAACACTTACCCTAGTTGTTTGCGAATCTTGAGTTAAATCACAACTATAATCTTTGCTCACAACTATTCCTTGTTTTAATATTGTTTTCTTTATATCCCCGAATTTGGAGATAACTCATCAACAAGTTCAGTTACCGACATTAATCTAGATCTTACCCTATTCCCTGTGGGTTCGACCCCAACCTCTTAGTTGGGTTCTTTGTTGACAATGACAGCTTCATACTTTGTCAGGAAGTGTGAGTTTGCGCATTACCAAAAAGTGGAGCCGTTGCCGGGGAATACAACTAAGAATAGATTAATTGCTTGTATTTGACTTTTGATTGTTATTTCCTAAATTATGTTTTCTTTTTTTTGGATATCCATAGGGTGTTTGTTGGTAAATGCCAAGTACTCGTCAGAGTGGAAACCCCCTAATTCCGTTGGATATTGAACTTGAACGAACACTGCGTAGGATGGAAAACTAGGAGCAAAGAGATATCCGTATAGCTGAAGAAGCTAGGAAAGTTGAGCTATCTTGGCAAGCTGCACTTTAGGATGCGGAGGATGCTCGAGATGAGGTCATAAATGCTGGCCGACATGGGAGGGGCAACAGAGGCCAAAGATATGCTCCTCAGTTCTTCGATGAAAATGACCCCAATATTGATGAAGTTGGGTCAACAGGAGCCATTGTACCACCACCACTGCCTGCGGGGCCAAATTCGATACCACTAGCACCATGATTCAGTTTTTGAACATGAAAGGGGTGTTTAGTGGTCATGTAGCTGACGATGCCAACCTGCAAGGTGTACAGGTTGCTCGGAGTCAGCCAAGATGCTATAAGGCTAAGACTCTTCCCCTTATCTCTGTCTGGGGAGGTCACATTATGGTTATCAGAGTTGCCCAATTACTCCATTACCAACTAGAGGGATGTCACGACCCGAACATGGGCCCGGATCGAGACACGGGACAAGGAACCTCAGGAGACTCCTAGCATGAACATACATCCGACTCATTCAAAATAAATAGGAAGAATTAACATAATGAATATAGCGGAAATCCAAACATAACATAACATAAAAATCAGAATTCACATAATACATGGAGAGCTGATTACTACATGCAGTCTGAAAGCCTCTAACTAACTGATGGGTTGATGGGACAACACCCCCAACTAACCCAACAAGTATAAGAACTGAAAGTACAAAGATATCTGATAGCAAATGGTCCTCGGGAGATGAGGACTCACCACTAAAGCTTGATTCTAACTCCGGAACTAGCTAAGACGGGGCTGAGTCTGAAGATCGGATCCTGTATCATAAAACGATACATCATAGAGTATGCGGTCAGTACGTGAAATGTACCGAGTATGTAAGGTAAGTAAAACCGCTTAAATAAGAAAAATCATTTAAAACATGCATAATATAAAACATGTTCAAGACAAGAATCTGAGAGTAGGGCTTGCATGCTATTTTCTGAAATCTTGATATGGACATAACTGAATCGAATGGCCCAAAGCTTAAATCTGATAATCATAAGT
>JACEIK010001636.1:141727-156996 GCA_018107945.1 Datura stramonium | reverse complement strand
TAGTCCAGTCCATGTGGGATCGATACTTGGCTTACTTGAGCCACTTACTACTTGTTCGACCACGTGCACTTGCGTGTAGTCATCCAGACAGCCGAACAATGGTCACCAATCGTTACCTTCACTGCCCAATATCTCAAGATCCCACTCAACTACTGACCACGACTAACTTGACGAATCGTGGTGCCTAACCACAACTCATGGTCGTGTCCGTGGGGTCTCAAACCATCATTTCCAACTCATGTCAAAACCCTTACCACGAGTCACTTGGAGCCTCGTGGTAAACTTGACGGGTCACATGAAGACCCGTTTTGTGACCTGGTGTAGAAAATCTTGTTTTCTCCATTTCAACTCCCGGGACTGATCTTAGGGCTTCGGGGGCATAAAAAGGGAGCTCAAGCAACTTTTTTAGAGAGATTCTTTCCACCCTCGAGGATGCTGTAACTTAAGGATGAGATCTACCATTTCTGACAATTGAATACTGAGGCACTTCATGACACTTGGTTGAGGTTCAAAAAGAAGTTGACCAAATTCCCGAACCACAAAATCCCTAATGACAGTCTGTTGGATCGTTGAACAATAGTACAAAAATAGTAGCAGAAATAATGGTGGGAGGAGCAATGATGAGTCACACATGGGAGAAAGCTTCTACTATTTTGATAGGGTGACAAAAACAAATAGAGAATGGCATACCCCGGAAGTAGACGCAGAGGCCGATACATATGTTGTTGGTTTGACTGCAGACCAACATAGGAAAGAAGAAGAGCGCGACCATGAATTGTCGCATACGCGCACATCATTGGATTTTCATACTAAGCACATCATGAGAGATGGAGCAAGAAAGGTGAACGCAATTGGGACACAGGAATAGGAGCCCGAGCCAGACCACTCAGATTTCAAGGAGGAGGCAAACTTCTTGAACAACTAGGTGGTGGGTTTTTGAGCCAACGCCCAAGGATCTAGACAAGAAACTTGGCGCCAAGGTTCTGGAAACCAAGGTTAGAATCAATATAGAGTCAACTATAACTATAAGGGTATAGAGATAGAAGCTGAGGTCGTGAGTGCGAGGGAGAATGGAGAAGGAATGATGGTTACCACAACGACCGAGCTGGATTGTACGTGCCTCCTAATGCACGTGAAGGAGAGGCCGGACAGTCGAAGTTAGAGAGCATGATGGATGAGATGATAAAGAAGGTGAGGTGCATAGATGATCAGTTGAAAGACATCCATAGTGATATATCAAGCATGGGCCAGAGAGTGGAGTCACATGCAATAGCTATCAAGAAGATCAAACAACAACTAGGGCAACTGTCAACATCTATGAACCCTAGGCAGAAGGGTACACTACCTAGCAACATAGTCCAGAATCCAAAGAATGATGGTCACTGTATGGTTGTGATGACTAGGCGTGGAAAGACCACGGTTGATCCCCCCTCTACGGGCTGTAGTTGAAAGGAATAAAGAAAGTGTAATCGAAGAAGAAGATGATGTTGTTGAGAAGGAACACAATGAGGATGCTGAGTTGACTGAGGCCCCAAATGTTGAAAATGGGCCTGAAACTAAACAAGGAGCAATGTAAATGCACAATGCTATTCCACGACCACCGCCACCGTTCCCCTAAAGAATGAAGAAAAAGGCGGAGAATGGTAAGTTTCAGAAGTTCTTGTCAATGCTGAAACAGTTATCTATAAACATACCATTGGTCGAGGTATTGGAACAGATGTCGGGATTTGCCAAGTTCATGAAGGACCTTGTGATGAAGAAGAGGTCTGTGAGCTATGAGCCTGTTGATAATGTTCACCATTGTAGTGCTATAGCTTCACGGGTCCTGGCTCATAAGAAGGAAGATCCAGGTGCCTTCACTATTCCATGCATAATAGGTGATGTTGAGTTTGCAAGGGCACTCTGTGATTTAGGAGCAAGCATCAATATGATGCCATTGGCTGTGTTTAAGCAGCTGGGCTTGGGAGTCCCCACACCGACTACGATGCGGTTGCTGATGGCTGACAGAAATGTGAAAAAACATGTGGGGATGCTGCTCGATGTTCTTATCAAAGTTGATAGATTTATATTCCCAACAAACTTCATGGTCCTAGATTGCGAGGTTGATTTTGAGGTCCCCATCATTTTGGGGTGACCTTTCCTTTCCACTGGGAAGACCTTAGTAGATGTGGAGGATGGCCAGTTGAAATTTAGACTCAATAAAGAAGAGGTCTCCTTCAACATATGCCGATCAATAAAGAAACCGAAAGAATACAGAGTGTTCTCAGCAATAGAAGATGAATCGAGTTCCTTGACGAAGTCCGAGTTGTAAAGAGACTTGTGTTTGTGCCGCGACATTAAATTAGGCGCTTCTTGAGAGTCAACCAAAGTGGTGGTTTGGTGAATTTTAAGTAACCGAGTCACCTGCATCATGCCGGGATGTTAAATCAAGCGCTTCTTGGGAGGCAACCCATGTTAATTAACTAATGTGTGTTTCGTGTGTAGGAGAGACAAAATAGGTGGCAGAAAAATTATTGAACACGCAGGTGCTACCGTTATCAATACAACTCCTGAGAGGGTTGTACGAGTCATAACACGAGTCATGGTAAGAATCAGAGATGTACTTCAGTGCATGAGTTCAGGGTACAGTTTGTCCTACGACTCGTAACTTCATTGTACGGGACATAGTACTCACTATGNGGGTAATATATGACAGAGTGGATCCTGGGTCAATCAATACACATGAGTTCAGGGTACAGTTTGTCCTACGACTCGTAACTTCATTGTACGGGACATAGTACTCACTATGGCTATGAACTATTCAAGGCATGGACCACAATGAAAAGAAAAGTCCTACAAGTCATAATGCGAATCATACCCCTATTGTACGAATCGTAAGATGTTCTCATAAGTCCACAGGTAAGTCCCTAAATTTCTCTAAGTACGGGTCTAAGGGACGAGTCATGACGGGTAAAAAAAACGTTAAATCTACCTAACTCGGCCCATATTTTTAAATCGACCCTGAGACCTATATAAGACTAAACGAATTGTACTACCTCGCCATGCTCAATACACCTAAACTCACGAATCCCTCACACGCATAACTCATCACCAAGAAGCATTGAACAAGTTCTAGCTCATAAATTACATCGAAAATCACAACACAATCCCTAGTCTTGATTCACGAGTGAAGTATAAACATTCAAGTAAGTGTATTCCTTCAAAATTGCTAGATATAACTTGTATTCTTGATAAAAATTTGTTAAACCCCATGAGAGTCCTCTCATTGCTTGAAAAAATTGGAAAGGACAATGACCAGGGCGTATCTTAGCTGTGTGCGACTGGGTTAAAGCTTGAACTTGATTAAATTTTTCATTGGACTGTTAAAAATTAAGTTGCGGGTCGTGATTAAAAAAGGGAGGAATAGGTAGTGGTAAAACTAGTTGAATACATGCATAGACTTGGGGAATTCTGAGTACCTAAATTTAAATTAAGACCCCTCGCAAACTGAAACAAAATTGAGGTAGGGATAGGCTTCACATGTTTTTCTACCACTCGTGGTTTCATACTACGACTTGTAGGATGGCTTGTTGAGACTGTACCAAGCCAAGTTTGAAACAATCACAAGGTACGAATCCTAGTACGGCTCGTGGTTTACTGCTATGAGTCGTACCTAGCAGTTGTACCAAGAATCTGAAAAGGGTCAAGTCCACAAGTGACAGTACAATCCTTCCTACAACTCATGGAATTGACTTATGAGTCGTACCATGAGTTATGGAAGAATACAACAAAAATTATTATACAGGGGCATCCTTATATGACTCATGGTAGGGACCGTATCTTCATGGTATGAGCCATACCTTAGAGGCGTGGCACTGACCTGAGATATTATGGGTCTCAGTACTAATCGTACCTCCAAGGTACAACCCCTACTGTTCACCCGTGATAAACTATAGATGAATTTATTATTGCTTTCTTTTTCTCAGATGTAGAATTCTAACCCTTTTTCTCCACAGGTACAATGACGATGAAGTGCAAAGCATCAATGGAAACTGCACAGAGGACATTACTTGTTGAAACCTCCGAGTTTGATCAAGTGAGAAACTCCCCTAGTGGTTCAGTAGAGGAGTACAAGGTCGATACATCGGACACTAATGGGACTCGAACCACTAGGGCGAAGTCCAAAGCTCAAGCTGTGGTGGCTACTTCCATATCTATCGGTGCTCCCCAGATTGAGGAGGGAGCTGAGGAAAGAACTCAGGAGTCGAGAAGTGGCTCTAATGAAGAAGAGGGGTCCGAGGAGACCCAATCCGGAGATGCAAGCAACAGTGCTGGATCAGAGGAGGAGGCACCAAACGACGAGCAGGAGTAGACTCCACCTAGGGAGAACCACATCATCTGGTGGAGAGTGCCAGAAGCCCAGGAGATATATGAGCAGGGCATTGCTCTCACCGCAAAAAACAAACCTAGGCAGAGCATTCAAGAAAAGTTGCG
Organism: Datura stramonium; assembly: GCA_018107945.1. NCBI lineage: Eukaryota > Viridiplantae > Streptophyta > Magnoliopsida > Solanales > Solanaceae > Datura > Datura stramonium. The sequence continues at coordinate 152,523 of JACEIK010001636.1, read as the reverse complement.
GATCCTCACAAATTCATTGAACAAGGTGGAGGAGATGAAGCAGATAATTAGCTTGTACAGCTTTGAGTGGATGGCTAGGGCCCCATACTGGTACACTCTAGAAATTGTATGGAAGTTCTATGCCAACTATTTGACAACCATGGAGTAGATGGCTAAACACGGGCAGAAATTGAAAGATCAGCCCAAGCTAGAGAGCGTCCTAGTTAAAGGCAGAGAGGTCAACATATCCGAGTGCACTATTGCTCGAATAGTATATGGGCCCCAGTTCATACCTCCACATGTTACGCCAGGATATGAATACTGGGTGGAGACATTAAAACAAATCAAGCAGTTGGGCTTTGATGAAAGGAGGAGGCAGATACAGTGGTTCTCGAGCGTTATCGCTGAGGACAAAGAAGAGGCAGAATGGGTCACTAGCAAAAAACAGGTTACAAAGAATTCCCTAAATTTCATAGAGAAGGCCTTCTAGACGTTAGTGTGCCATTGGTTGGCACCGATGGTCAATGACAATATCCTCAGTGTGGATTGAGCAGCTTTGGTGGCCTGTATCATATCTAGATGCCCCATCAACATTCTGAGGGTTATCGTAGAGGAGATGTGAGATCAGGCTATGGGATTGAGCACTACTATCCCATTCTCGAGTCTTGTCTTTATATTATGCATAAAGGCAGGCATCATAGTACGTCGGGGTGAGAAGCACCTTATTGGTGGACAACGAATCATTGATATTGGCCTGATCAGGGATGAAATGAACCCGATAAGTTGGGCCCGACTTTCCACTATAGGTCCACTAAATTGACCAATTGGGGGCACATAGGTGAATGAACCCACCTCACAGAAGCAAGGAGAGATAGTGGCTACAGATGTCGGATATTCAAATACAACTCCCAGTACTTCTTCTGCACCACAGACTAGACTCCTGACCTAGACTCCAGTCAGGTATATCCTAGTTCCACAGGAATTTCTCCATAAGCTGGACAAGAGACTGACTATGGCAGAAAGAAAGATCCAATCAATGATGGAGAATGTTAAGCCCTGGGTTAAGGATGAGATTGAGGGAGTTGTACATGCCCTGCATGCCAGATTAGACAGATTTGGAAGAAGGTTTAATACATGCATGTATGAGCAGAATGAGACAGGCAGCCTCCGTGAGGAGTTGAGGGCTCTTCAGAGCCAAGTGGCTGAGCTGTCATCACGACAACTGGCAGTCATAGCATCCCCCACTCTTCCTAACCTCGATGTTGATTTAGATGAGGAGCTTAATCTAGTGGCCTACTGGGAGCCCACAACAACAAGGAAAGAAAAAGGGGGAAAGAGGGACTCCAAAGATATTGGAGAAGAGACCCCGAGAAAGAGGAAGAAGAGAGAGAGAGAAGAATGCAAGCGGGCACGAGTAGAGAGCCTACAGACTCATGACGCACACTTGTCAGAGCTGCGAGAACGAGATAGAGGAGCAGGGAGCTCCACCATGGCTAGACATAGCTTGCCAGTGGAAGGGACCCTTCGGGTGAGCCACATTCAGCCCTGACCATTCTAGAGGTCGTAGAGATGGCCGAGACTACTGAGGGGGTAGCCACTCCCCACTGTTGATCCACCAGTGAGTGCACCGGCCACTGCCAACACCATGATTGCAGCGGAGGCACCTCCTCCCAGGATGAAAGAAGTTCTTAGAGTGTTGTAGGTATGTTCCCTTCCTTCTTTGCTTACATTCTATGCTTCAGGGACGAAGCACAATTTTTAAAAAGGGGAGGGGGTGTACTTGTATGTTTGAGTTTTTGATTCATCCGAGAGTTTTTCTTGTTATGTTTCTTTTCCCTCAAGTATGTATCTAGTATAGCCAGCATGTTTAGGATTTTATTTTTTTGTGATTTTTGTTTAATTTGAAAGTATCTTAGGAGTACTCAGCTAATGAAGTGCACTAATTTTGATATTTTGAAAAATTGACCCTGTTTAAAATTTTTTGATGAATTAGTTGTGTACTTGTATTGCATGCACGATTTCTGTGGATCTTTTTATGTCATTTAGTATATAATCAAGTGTAGTTTTTGTTAAGCCATGAATAAAGCAGATAGTTAGAGTGAGTGCAAGTCATGTACAATGAGTGAGTGAGGTCTAATATCTAGTTAAATACTGTATAGAGGATCTATAACTTTTTCGATTGGTCTTTCAATAGGTTTTAGGATGGTTGGTTAGGAAAGGATGATAGCCCATTTTTGTTTAGCCTATTTTTAGCTTAAATAACCCTACCGAAATCATATGATTCCCTTGATCCAAGTTTTTGAGCCTTAAATAGTCTATTTTTCTTTGGTTAACCAATTAGCCGTGCCTAATTTTTTATAATAAACCTGTTTTGGCCCTGGTCCCTCCTTGGACATTGTGAGCCTCAACATAGGCAAATTCCTAAGTTGAGGGTGCCTAGAGTAGGGGTGCATAAATATGGGAAGGTGAAAAAGGGAGAGAAAAGAAAAAAGGTAAAAAATGAGGTGTGGTATGACAAAAGAAAAAGAACAAAAAATTGAAAAAGAAAATACAAAAAGAGAAAAATGCATATAAGTTTGAAGAAACACACCGCACTCATAAAAGTATATAAAACAAGGGTGAAAAGGGAGGGAAAAATATATGAAGAAAAAAAGGGTGGAAAAAGTGAAAAAATGGAGCCACATGTATGTAGTGACAAGGAAGGATTTAGTCACTCAAAAGATTTCATATCTACCTTACCCAGCCCGAAAGCCTCATTACAAGCCAAAGCAATTCCTATAGTGATCTTAACCGGATGGTTTGACAAACCGAAGTAGAGAAAATAAGGTCAAGCCTATGGTATTTGATATGAAGTATTTAGAACTTATTTGTGAGAGTGAGAGTCTCGCTTGTTCAGTCCCATGTTATACATTTTACTATATCTATGAGTGGGGGACTTCATTTGCTGTTAGGGTGCATGGTTTGTGTTTAACTTTACCAATGGTCTTTGTAAAAAGCATTGGTGATGACTTGACTACCTGTTAATAGCTAGCTGACATGTCTTGATCCCTGTTTATCTTTTTTTTGTGATTGCTTGTAGTGCATGTGCTGATTTAATTTATGAGAAAAGGGTTAAAAGCTTTTTAAGTCAAAGTGAAAATTTTGTTTGATGTTGGCTGTAGTATCCTAGGTTTATTTTCTAGTTAAGCGTTGTGTTTACTTTTTTTCCTTTGCCTGAGGACATACAAAAGTTTTAAGTTGAGGGTGTTGATGTTCTGTGAGTTTACAACACTTTCAACGCTTAAAAATGAGAAAATAGCATGGAATCAGGTATGTTTATATGGATATGAGACACTTTTACTTTGATTTCAGGGAAAATAAGTATTGGAGCAAAGATGTTCAAAAGAAGCCTTAAGATGTAGAAAATCAGCCAAAGTACCAGTCTCAGTATGAGCTGTACCTTGATTGTACGAGCCGTACTGAGAGCCGAGATAAAAGTAAGAAGGCTGAAGTGGGAAGAAGGCAACATACGACTGTCAGTACGAGCCGTACTTGGAGTCGTGGAGTTTTTCAGAATAAATTGCACAAAGGCAGACTCTTGGTACGGATGGACTCATGAATCGTGGAATCAATGTGCGAACCGTACCAGGAGACATGGTGAACTCCAGAAGATTTTTCAGTACTTGGCAGAACTTTAGACACTTTAGACAGTACAAGTCGTAGCAAGAAGGTACAAATCGTATAACAACACTTGTGAAAAATTCCAGAATATGTCAGAGTTCTTAGGGCCAAACCACAAAAGCATTGTATGACTCATAGGATTAAGGTACAAATCGTATCAGCCTGCCAACACTTAGCCAAATCTGTAGCAGCCAAGAACTTAAGGAAAGCAGGTACGACCCATACAATCCTTCTACGAGTCGTAGGTCTAGTCGTGAAACAGTCGGCACAAGATATGGAAACTCCCTGTTAGCTTAGGAAAAGGCTTCTAATGTCTATATAAATAGCCTTTACATTTTATTTTAGTTAGAGAAGGACAGAATTGAGTTAGTAGATGTGTGAAGAAATATTTTTGTGAATTTTTATCAAGTTTTGAGGAGCAATTCTTGGGATCAAGTTCTTGAATTTCTACTTTGTTCTTGATATTGATCTTTGATAATCACATCTGATTTTCTTCCAATTGTTCCTATACATATTTAATTATGTGTTTGTCTATGAATACAAAATATAATCTTACAACCATGAGAGCCTAAAACCTCTACAACTATGGATTGTGGGAACCATGGTGAATTAACGAATTAGGGTTGCACAAAAGTAATTCAAAACTAATGCAAAAAGCTTGTATTGTATTCTCGTTATGTTTAAATGTTTATTAATGGTGTACAACGTTAGGACTTGCCAAATTCTTTACTTTCTTTAACCTAGAGAAGTAGAGATTAGGAAAAGAGAATTACAATAAAGCCTTGATCTTTATGATCATTGTATTAAATTGAGTTGTGGTCGCAGGATAGTTAAATTTGGAACATATTGATAGCAGATAGTTTGAAATCTCTCATGAGACTTGACTTGGTGATTGAGTAGAGTCATCAAATAGGGACGAACTAGTCATTCAGATGAAACCTAGTTATCAGTTCTACAATTAAGCATTGAGATTGATCACGTGTGTATACCCGAAGTAGTTATGAACCCATGGGGAACACTTACCCAGTTGTTTGTGAATCTTCATTTCAATCACAACTATAATATTTGCTCACAACTATAATTTGTTTTAATATTGTTTTCTTATATGCCCCAATTTGGAGATAACTCACCAAGTTTAATTATCGACATTAGTCTAGATCTTACTTTATTCCTTGTGGGTTCGACTCCAACCTCTTAGTTTGATTCTTTATTGACAATGACCGCTTCATAATTTGTCAGGAAGTGTGAGTTTGAGCATTATCAATGCCAACTTTTGTTGGTTCTCTACTTATTGTCTCGAATCCGATCTTAGGGACTTTTAGGGTGTTACATTATCTCCCCCTTGGGAACATTCATCCTAGAATGGAAACTATGTAAGCGGGAAAGATAGTGAAAGAGCCGCAATTCCAAAACTGAAAGCTGATGGAGTGACTGACTCTGAACTGAGATATATGACTGGACTGAATTCATGAAATATACGTGCATTCTGAAACATCAGAGTAACTGAGAGACATGAAACTGATTAACATACAAAGGAGGAAACTAGTACCTCAAACTGGAACTGATTGGAAGGGAAAATATCTAGCCATAATATTTGCCTTGGCTTCCCACGTAGCTCCCTCAACTAGCTGATTTCTCCACAAAACCTTCACCGAAGCTACCTCCTTGTTCCTCAACTTGCGACCTGACGATCAAGGATATCAATCATAACCTCCTCATAGGTAAGACTGTCCTTCACACCAATGCTCTCTGTCAGAACTACTAGAGTTGGATCACCAATGTACTTTTCAACAAGGACAGATGGAAAATGGGATGCACCGAAGTTAACACTGTCGAGAACTCCAACTTATAAGCCACATTGCCAACACGCCTTAGAATCCTGTAAGGATTGACATACCAGGGACAAAGCTTCCCCTTTTTTCCAAATTTCATAACTCCCTTCATGGGAGACACCTTAAAAAATACTCAATCATCAACGGCGAACTCAAGTTCTCTTCTTCTAACATCCACATATGATTTTTGATAACTCTGCCCTGTCTTCAACCTCTCTCGGATTAGCTAAAATTTCTCCATAGCCTCATAAATTAAATCGAGTCCTATCAACATAGCCTCACCTACCTCAAACCATCAAATAAGTGACATACATCTCCGCCCATAAAAAGCCTCAAACGTTGACAACTCCAACTTATAAGCCACATTGCCAACACGCCTCAAAATCCTGTAAGGATTGACATATTGGGAACTAAGCTTCCCCTTTTTACCAAACGTCATAACTCCCTTCATGGGAGACACCTTCAGAAATACTTAATAATCAACAACGAACTCATGTTCTCTTCTTCTAACATCCACATATGATCTTTGATAACTTTGTGCTGCCTTCAGCCTCTCTTGGATAAGCTAAAATTTCTCCATAGCCTCATGAACTAAATCGAATCCTATCAACATAGCCTCACCTACCTCAAACTATCAAATAAGTGATCAACATCTCTGCCCATAAAAAGCCTCAAATGGAGCCATCTAGATGCTTGAGTGTTAACTATTGTTGTAAGCAAACTCAATGAGGAAAGTGGTTATTCCAACTACCTTTGAAATCAATCACACAAGCTCTTATTATTTCCTCAAAAGTCTAAAAGGTCCACTTGGCTTGACCATCCGTCTGCAATCACCCATATAGAATAATGCTATCGGTATATACGGGGTAAACCTGTAATTAAGTCCATATTTATCTCTTCCTAACTCACAGTAGGAATGCTGATATAGCATAACTCCATGTCACGACCCTAATGGAGGCCTGGACCACAACACGGGACAAGGAGCCCTAAGAGACCCCAAGTCGACCCATGGCATAAGCGTACATCTAACTCGATAAATAAGATAGAGAAATCAACAAGATAATTATAGTGGAAGTCTAAATCAACCATAACATCAGAATACGTAATCCGAAGCTAAATACATACATATGTCTGAAAAGCCTCTAAACATGATGAGATGATGGGACAAGACCCCAACTAACTCAACAAAACTGAAACTAAAATACATATAGGAAATTTGAATACTCTAGCCCTCGGGAGATGAGGACTCACCAACAAGGTACGATGCTATCTCGGAAGGCGGACTAAGAGCAGGGCTGAACCTGAGAGCTGGGCCCTGTATCATTAAACGATACAACATAGAGTATGCGGTTAGTACGTGGAATGTACCGAGTATGCAAGGTAAGTAAAACAACTTAAGTAAGTAAAATCATTTAAAGATAATGCATAATGTAAACATAATAATTAAGAATCTGAGAGTAGGGTTTGCTTGCATTCTTTCTAAAATCATGATCTCTTCATGACATAACATAACATAATTTCATAACATCATAACTGAATCGGTTGACTCAAATCTAAATTCTTACATTTATAAGTACAGCTGAACATTGAGTCAAACCTGCTTTAGAACATATATATAAATCTCAGGAGTAATGAATATGCATATCTGAAATCATGAGGAACAATGGGAGACTCGTCTTCTAACCGACATACCATGATAGAACTCACGTGGTCCCAACTATCACACTCAAGTGGGTAGAGTTGTCCCAAGCCTTGCCAGGTCTAGGGGCGATACCATGATATCAAAATCAAGCTAATGGCCCAATAGGGCAAGGGATAGCTCACAAGGGAGGTCCCAAAATCGTAATGTATAAACCTACGTTGGCACATAGTTCTGAGGCATAGGGTGATCAACCCTTAGCCTACTCGGTGCTAGACACTTCCCCCAAAAACATGCATATGCTCTACATTTTCATTAAAGGAAGCTCGACATCGAGCTATTGACAAAGCTCATAAATAAAATACATCTCACAGCGAAAATAATGCATAAGAGAAGCTTAGCTCAAACCATACCACAAGCTGAAAGATAATTGGGAGTCTTCTCTCCAAAACCATGTGGTAAGCTATGCATATGAAAAGCTTTTAACTCAAATATACCACAAGCAGAAAATATAAGTGGGAGCCTTCGCTCCAAAATCATGTGGTAAGCTTAATTCTGGAAATCATCAATCATACTTGAACATGCGGGCATTGCCCAAAGCTCTGTCCTTCTTGAAAATACTCAATTCATATTGAAAACATGATTATAAACATGGGTAGCTTGAAGACATACTTTTCATCATAATATCTCATCGTCATTATACATTCAAAACAAATCTCATCTTTCATGAACTTTTCATCATTGGGCTTTTTCAATCATAAAGCTAGAAACATGATTTTTAATTGAAAACATTGTAAAACTCACCCATGCTTCATAATTCAATAGTAGAAACGTATTTAAATCATACCAATGTAAATAAATTAGGAAATTCATGCATTGGGTTTAAACCCCCATACATTAGCCATAGATCATTCATGATTTAGAGAGGGATTGGGCATGGGTGTGAAAGGAATCACCCATTCATAACCCTATACCTGTTGATAGATGATTTTTACACTTCTTTAGTAGCCCAAGAAGAAATTGAAGGAAATTGAAGAACACTAGCTTGATCACCCTCTCTAACCTTTCTACCTTGCATGCATGAATAAATAAGGCCTAAAATGAACTTAACCCTTTTAGAAGTCACTATTCATAACTCAAAACGACGTAGTTTAGGCCTTAGAAGCTTAGGAATTACGAAATAGCCCTTACTAAATTCGCAGAAAATAACTGTTAGGTGGTTCCAATGAGGGACCTAACGACTCGTCATCAAGGGTCACAACTCGTGGCTTGATCCATGAGGTACACTGCTCATCTGATCGTCTGGGCTCGTCAGGGGAAACCTCACGACTTGTTACTGGTGACCACAACTTGTGGTCACCACCCGTTATGTACACTGCCTCCATGCTAATTATTTTCTCAACTAGCTGACTACAACCCTCCCCACGAATCGTGGGGACTGACCACGACACATGGGGTCCTTCCGTCAAGTCCACTGACCCTCTTCCTTTTCTTTTCTTACTCACCTACCGCACGACTGACCTAATGACTCGTGGGGCCTGACCACGACTTGTGGTCACTCCCATGGGGATCCTTTTTCTAAAATATCCAAATTCCTCACCTGAGCTCCCCACGTGTCACATCAAGACTCATGGGGTGCACCAACCGGTCATCTCAAGACTCGTTCTGTGCCTGGTGCTAGTTTTTAAACTTTTCTCAGTTTCAACTCCCGGGTCTGATCTTTGGGCTTTCGGGGTATAAAAATATCTCCCCCTTAGGAACATTCATCCTCAAATGTTGGAAAACATGTTGAAAATCAAAGAGATGCAATGATAATATTCAAATACTGATTATTTAAACTGAAAACTGATGGTATGACTATCCTCGATTTAAACTACATAGCTGAGCTGATTTCACAAACCATAAACACATCCATGTACGTAAAAGAAACTTGGGAACATGAACTGAGCATGAAAACTAACTTGAGTTTTAGGTAAAATTGATACCTCAAGCTGGAACTGAGCCGTTAGAGAATAAATGTGGGTATCTAGCCATCATATCTGCTTCGGCTTCCCGCGTAGCTCCCTCAACTTGTTGATTCCTCCATAACACTTTAATCAAAGCTAATTCCTTGTTCCTTAGCCTTCAAAATTGAAGATCCAGTATTTCTATCGACCTCCTCATAACTAAGGCTGTCTTTTACACCAACACTATCCACCGGGATGACTAGAGTTGGGTCACCCAAACACTTCTTTAACAGTGACACATGGAATACAGGATGCACAGAAGCTAATTCTGGGGGCAACTCAAACTCATAGGCCACCTTGCCAACATATCTCACTACCCTGTACGGGCCGACATATCGGGGACTAAGTTTCCCCTTCTTTCCGAACCTCATCACTCCCTTCATGGGAGACAATTTCAGAAATACCCACTCATCGACCTCAAATTCTAATTCTCTCCTTCTTATGTCAGCATATGACTTTTGGCGACTCTGGGCGGTTTTTAGCCTGTCTCTTATCAAATGAACCTTCTCCATTGCCTCATGAACCGAATATGGCGTAATCATCACGGCCTCACCAACCTCAAATTACCCGTAGGGTGATCTACACCTCCGCACATAGAGAGCCTCGAACAACGCCATCTGAATACTGGAGTGATAGCTGTTATTGTAGGAAAACTCGATCAGGGGCAAGTAATCATCCCAACTACCTTTGAAGTCCATAACACATGCTCTCAACATATCCTCAAGGGTTTGAATTGTCCGCTTCACTTGACCATCCGTGTATGGGTGAAATATTGTGCTGAGCTTAACCTGAGTACCAAGCCCTTTTTGAAATGACCTCTAAAACTGAGAGGTAAATTGGGTACCCCTGTCTAAAATGATGGATAAGGGCACTCCATGTAATTGGACTAGCTCCCAGATATATAGTTTGGCATAATCCTCTGCCGAATCTATGGTTTTGACCTGTAGAAAATGTGTAGCCTTAGTCAACCTATCTACCACAACCTAAATGGAGTCATATTGACGGCGAGTGCGAGGCACACCTATGATGAAGTCTATGTTAATTTCTTCCCACTTCCAAGTAGGAATGCTGATATCCTGAAGCACGCCTCTCGACCTCTGATACTCAACCTTTACTTGCTGGTAGTTCGGACACTTTGCTATGAACTCTACAATATCCTTCTTCATGCCATTCCACCAATAGACTTCCTGTAAGTCACGGTACATCTTGGTGGCACCTGGATGGATAGAATACCTAGATCCATGAGCCTCATGCAATATCCAACTCCTCAAATCATCAACATCTGGAACACATAGGTGATTCTGGTACCAAAGCACACCATCTCCCCCTTTGGAGAAGACCTCCACCTTTTGATTTTGAACGACTTCTTTTAACTTTACCAAAATTGGGTCCTCATCTCTCCTAGCTTTCACATCAGTCACCAAGTATGATTTTGATCCATTCTTAACAACAACACCGCTATCAGTCGAGTCAACCACCGAGCTCCCAACCTTGCGAGTTGATGCACATCCTTCACCAACTCCTTTTTTCCCTCATTCACATGAGACACACTCTCCATAGAGAGTCTACAAAGTGAGTCCGTGATAAGGGGCATATTTATATGCCAAATCGATACTCAAATGTATAACTTTTGTCTTGTTTGTCTAATAATATGTGTACATTCTCATGTAAATTGTACGG
>JACEIK010001636.1:11849-49324 GCA_018107945.1 Datura stramonium | reverse complement strand
TAGAGGAATGGGTCCAGTCCCTGTGGGTTCGACATTCCGGTTCTTAAAAAGAGCCACTATATTACTTGCACGACCCGTACACTTGCGGTATGCGCGAAAAAAGTCATCAAGAGTGTAGGTGTGAAGGATATCCTTACCTATGAAGAGGTTTCGGTTGAGATCCTTGATTTTCAGGTTCGGAAGTTGAGAAATAAGGAAGTAGGTTCAACAAAGGTTCTGTGGAGATATCAGCTAGTTGCAGGAGCTATGTGGCAAATCGAAGTAGATATAATGGCCAGATACCCCTGTCTTTTTTCCTTCCAACTCAGTTTCAACATGAGGTATCAGTTTCATCCTTAGTACTCTATTAAGTTTCATATCGAGTTCATGTCTCTAAATTCCTTTGTCATTACAGGTATGTATGTTTCAAGAATTTAGTTCAGCCATGTGTATAAGTCTGGAGTCAGTCACTCCGTCAGTTTTCAGCTTCAGATGTTCAGTATTTCGGATTGTTGTTCTTTCCTTATCCTTTCAGGATGCTTAACCCTTATTTAAGGATGAATATCCCAAGTGGTAGAAAATGTAATACCCCAAAAGTTCCTAATACTGGATTCGGGATTTTAAATATGATCAACATAAAAAGATTGAAAAATGTTTCAGAACGACTTGCTGTTCGAGTCATGGTGAGAGGTAAGGGGTCATAGGACTCAGTCATGGTAAGTTTTTGGTTGATAGGTTCTAGACTAAAGAGTCAAGGTATGACCCATTGGTTGATGTAACGACTCGCGGTTAGTATCTGCAGAAGAAGGCCCAGTTGCAACGGGCCATGGCACGACTCATAGGTCCCTATTATGGGTCGTGGTCTGAGTCATCGTTTGTATTTGGGGTGTTAGGGTTGGATGGTACGAGTCGTGGTACGACTCATTGTAGGAAACAACGAGTCATGATTTGTACTTATTGGAAGGAGAATAGGAGTTGGAAGCAGTTGCAATGGATGGGTCCAATGACCTGTCATCACAAGATACGACCCATTTTGATTCATTGGGAGGATTCTAGAAACTATGCATGAAGTCAGAGGTGACAAGGAGCGGAAGTGATGAGTCGTTTTGACAAGTAATGACTCATCCTGTCTAGCTATCATTTGAAGGTCTGAGAACTAGAGAAAAAGTGGATGGTTGTAACGAGTGATACCACGAGTCGTAAACCAATATAGAACTTTCTCATTTCTTCCCCAATTCTCTTGGGATTTCAAGGATAGTTAGAGAAACTCTCTATCCAGGTATGTAGTCTATGAATGAGAGTTTTCTTTCACTCTCATGCCCCAATTTCTCCTCAAGTTTATGAATTGAAGTTCTAAATAAAGTATATGGTTTTATAGGGTTTTCACCCAATTTTTTGAAATTCACCATGATATGTCTATGGGTCAATTCCCCTCATGTTCCAAAGCATATTTTAAGATTTATGGGAAGATTTTATACACAAATTGATTATAAATTCATGATTTCATGTTTTTAGAAATTATGCTCTATTATGGAAGTTTTATGAAAAGTCATGTTTACAATTGATGATTTCAAGTATGATGAAATATCTAGCATGAATGAATATTTATAAATTACCCATGTATGAATATATGATTTTGACTTGTGAAGTCTATTTCAAGTATGCATGATTTTGAGATTTGGGAAAGCACACACAAGTTAAGTATGTTTTCATGACTTAGCTTAGGTTAATAAAATCAGCTTACCATATGGTTTGGAGTCAATACTCCTAATTTAGCTTATGGTATGTTTGGAGCCAGGACTTCAAATGTTCAGATTTCAGACTATGCCTGTATTTATGATTTCAGCCTCATTGAAAAATGATGGGAGCACTATGCATGTTTTTGGGAGTAGTGTCTAGCATCGAGTAGGCCAAGGGTCTAGGTAAACCCTGGGTCTCAGAACTACGCGCCAACATAGTTATATATACATTGGGATCTCCCTTGAGATTTTTCTCCTCTCCCCAAGGGGCCTCAGCTTGTTATCAATATCATGGTATCGTCCTTAGACCTAGCAAGATTTTGAATGGCTCTACCCACTTGAGTGTGATAGTTGGGGAATCACATAAGATCTATCCTGATGGTGTCGGTTATGAAGAGTCTCCCATTGTTCTTCATGATTTCAATTACTCATGTTCATGACTTATGATATTAGTATTACAACAGGTTTCACCCAATGATCAGTTTAAGAGATCTTACTTATGATTTCAGCTATGTCAAGTCATATGATTTCTATTTTTAACCTTGGGTCATTATGTTCAAATATGATGCTCAGCTTATGAATATGTATGCCTTAGATACAGTTTTCAGCATACAGTCCTTACTCTTATGATCTAATAATTCATATTGGTATGCATGATTTCAGTTAACATTTACTCAACATGTTTTACTTACCTTACATACTCAATACATTCAAAGTACTGACCGCATACTCTATTCTGTGTCATTTCATGATACAGGTTCGAGCGATCAGACTCAGTTTAAACGTTAGTCTAGCTCCCCCACAGTCTAGTTGAATTCCCATTATTGGTGAGTCCTCATCTACCAACGATATTCAATTTAGTTGTTTGATTTTTCTATTTCAGTCTCAGACTTTAGCAAGCTAGTTGGGGGCATTGTCCCATCAACTCATTAGACAATTTAGAGGCTTAACATATATTATGTAGACTTTCATCTTTATCGAATGTTGACTCCATTTATGATTGTTGTTATACATTATGTTTATTAAGACTTCCTCTTATACATGTATAAGTTATCAATTTCCGCTTTGATGTATGCTCTTTAGTTACCATATTCATGCCATGGGTTGACTTGGTGCCATTCGTGATTCTAGGTCCTATGCCTCGGTCTAAGGTCCCAGCTTGATTCGTGACAGCGGAACCACATGAGTTCATAGATGAGGTTGAAAAGATTACCGAGATTATGGGGGTGACAGGAGAGGAGAGTGCAGACTTAGCCTCCTATCAGCTGAAGGGGGTTGCTCATATGTGGTTCCGTCAGTGGAAGGAGAGAGGGAAATTCATGTGGTTCCCATTGGTTGGGAGGAGTTTGTTACTGCTTACTCGGACATATTCTTTCCTCAAGAGTTGAGAGAGTCAAAGATAGCCATGTTCATCAATCTAAAGCAGAACAAAATGACTATCCAGGAGTATGCCTTGGACTTTACCCGATTGTCCAAGTATGCACCTGAGATGGTGGCCAATCCGAGGGCTCGTATGAGCAGGTTCATGAATGGGGTTGTAGATTCATTAGTCAAGGAGTGCAGGACTGCCATGCTGATAAATGGTATAGATATCTCTGAAGTAATCATATATGCCCAGCCGATAGAGGCAGAGAAGATGAAGGAGTAGGAGAGAGAGGCCAAGAGGGCTAGGATAGGGAGTTATGGGCACTCCCAGCAGAGGTCAGGGGGAGGACATCACCCACAGTCTCTCCAGAGGTCATCAGCTGCAGCTCCATCATCAGCCGATGTTTCATCTAGACCTAGATGTGACTAGAGGGATAGAGCATCAGGCTCTAGGGGCTAGGGGAGCATGGAAGGGGAGCGCACTTTTCCATCCTGTGTGAAGTGCAGTAAGAACCACCTTGGGTGATGCTTAGTAGTATCAGATGCTTGTTTCGGGTGTGTTAAACCTGAACACAGACTCAAGGATTGCCCTTCTGTCATACAGGGTGACAGTGGAGTCCGCACCCTAGCCACCAATTCAGCAGCTCCCATAGCTAGCCCATATCAGTAGGGCACATCTTCTAGTGTAGGTGGAAGCTAGTGCTAGAACAAGTTCTATGAATTATCATCTCGTCTAGAGCAGAAGGTCTCACCCAAAGCGGTCACTAGTACGTTATAAGTATTCCATCTTGATGTGTATGCGTTGTTATATCTAGGGGCTATATTATCCTTTGTGAATCCTTATGTTGCTATTAGTTTCAGAGTTAGTCAGATCCTGTCAAAACCCTTCTCAGTCTCTACTCCTGTCGATGAGTCAGTTTTAGCTCGATGTGTATATAGAAATTTCTCTGTCACGATTCTTCAAAAAGTCACCTCATACGATTTAGTGGAGTTATATATGACTGATTTCGATGTTATATTCGATATGGATTGGTTTCGTGATTGTTATGGCTCGGTCAATTGTAGAACATATCGGTAAAGTTCCGATTTCTGGGTGAACCAGACCTAGAGTGGAAGGGTAGTTCAGCTGTGCCTGTAGGTCACTTTGTTTCCTATCCTAAGTCAAGAAGGATGCTCTCTAAGGGTTGTGTATACCATATAGTTCGGTGTAAGGATGCTACATCCTAAACCCCGACTCTCTAGTCGATTCTTGTTATATGTGAGTATCTGGAGGTGTTTCTAGATAAGCGATCAGGAGTCTGTCCGAGCGAGAGATTGACTTTGGTATCGATCTTCTCCCTAATATGCAACCTATATCAAATACTCCTTATAGAATGGCCCCAACCGAGCTAAAGGAGTTAAAAGAGCAGTTGAAATATCTCCTAAATAAGGGTTTCATTAGGACTAGCTAGTCCCCATGGGGTGCTCTAGTTTTTTTTGTTTAGAATAAAAATGGTTCCCTTAGAATGTGCATTGGTTATCGCCAGTTGTGCAATCAAGAATAAGTATCCCCTCCCCAGGATTGATGGCTTGTTTTAACAGCTTCAGGGTGCTAAGTGCTTTTCGAAGATAGAGGTGGTGAAGAATTGGCCTAGACCTGTCAGTCCAGAGATATTAGGAGCTTTTTGGGTTTAGCTAGTTACTATAGGAGGTTTGTAGAGGGATTTTTATCCATTGCAACCAATTAGTGGCAGATGCTCTTAGTAGGTTGTCCATGGAGAGTGTGTCCCACGTTGAAAAGGGGAGAAAAGATTTGGTGAAGGATGTCCATAGGTTTGCTTATTTAGGGGTTCGCCTTGCAGATTTTTCAGATGGTATTGTTCAGAATAGGTCATAATCTTCATTGATGATGGCGGTTAAATAAAGAAAGATAAGGATTCCATCCTAGTGAAGCTAAAGGAAGCTGTTCGAAATCAAAAAGTGGAGGTTTTCTCCCAAGGGGGAGATAATGTACTTCGATATCAGGGCATATTGTGTGTTCCGGCTATAGATGAGTTGAGAGAGTGGATATTGAGTGAGGCTCATGGCTCTCACTACTCTATCAATCTAGGTGCCACCAAGATGTACCATGATCTACAGGAATTCTATTGGTGGAATGGTACGAGGAAGGACATAGCTGAATTTGTGGATAAGTGTCTGAATTGCTAACAGGTGAAGGTTGAGGACTAGAGGCCTGGAGGTATGCTTGAAGACATCATCATTCCTACTTTGAAGTGGGAAGACATCAATATGGACTTCATAACAGGGTTTCCTCATACACACCGACAATATGACTCTTTATGGGTGGTCACAGATAGATTGACTAAATCGGCCCATTTCCTACCAGTCAAAACTACCGATTTAACTGAAGATTATACCAGATTGTACATTTGGGAGTTGGTTCGGTTGCACGGAGTCCTTTTGTCCATAAATTCAGATAGGGGTAACTAGTTCACCTCTTGATTTGGAGGTCGTTTCAAAAGGGACTTGGTACTCAGGTGAAGCTTAGCACAAATTTTCACCCATAGACAAAAGGTCAGGATGAGTGGATGATTCAGACTCTTTAGGAAATGTTGAGAGCGCGTATGATTGATTTCAAGGGCAGTTAGGATGATCACTTGCCTCTCATCAAGTTTTCTTACAACAATAGTTATCACTTCAGCATTCAGATGGCTCCATTTGAGACTCTTTATGGGCGGAGGTATAGGTCACCTATTGGATAGTTTGAGGTAGGTGAGACTACATAGATAGGGCTAGATTTAGTTCATGAGGCTATATAGAAGGTTCAACTTATTAGAGAAAGGATTAAACAACTCAGAGTCATCAAAAATCTTATGCGGATTTTAAGAGGAGAGAGATTGAGTTTGAAGGCAATGACTGGGTGTTTCTGAAGGTGTCTCCCATGAAGGGAGTGAGGTTCAGTAAAAAGGGGAAGCTTAGCCCCCGATATGTTGGTCCTTATAGGATTATGAGGTGAGTTGGAAAGGTGGCAAATGAGTTGGAGCTATCAACAATGTTAGCTTCAGTGAATCCAATTTTTAATATATCTCTGTTGAAAAAGTGCATTGGCGACCCGACCTTAGTTGTTCCGGTAGAGAGCATTGGTGTAAAGGATAGCCTTTCTTATGAAGAGGTTCCAGTTTAGATCCTTGATCATCAAGTCCAAAAGTTAAGGAATAAGAAAGTGGCTTCAACGAAGGTTTTGTGGAGAAACCAGCTTATTGAGGGAGCTACATGGGAAGCCGAAGAAGATATGATGGTTAAATATCCGCATCTTTTCCCTTCTGGCTCAGTTCAAACATGAGGTACTAGTTTCCTCCTTAGTACTCTATTCAGTTTCATGTCAAGTTCATGTCCCTCAGTTTCTTTCATGTCATAGCATGCATGTATATTTCATGAATTCAGTTCAGTCATGTAAACCAGTCTGAAGTCAGTCACTCCGTCAATTTTTAGCTTTGTTTATTCATATTTGGGATTGAAGTTCTTTCCCTAGCCTTTTAGTATTATTAATCTACATTCAAGGATGAATTTTCCCAAGGGGGAGATAATGTAATACCCCAAAAGTCCTGAAGATCATACCCGAGGACTGAAACGGAGTAAAAAGGAAAATCTGCACCAGGTCACAAAACGAGTCGTTGAGTGACCTGTTGGTTGTGCAGTATTGGAGAAAAATGTTGATTTCCCAAATACTTCACAGATTAGGGGATGAGTCATTAAACCAGCTAACGACCTATTGAGTGACTCGTAAAGTGAGAAAGGTTGACAAAAGTTTGGGATTCAGATAGTCTTAACGAGTGGTGAAATGATTCGTTAAGGGTCGTGACGAATAGTTAAGTGGAGGCGTCAAGTTTAGCTTAGAAAGTTGGAAATTTGTCATTGACAACGGATGGCATTCAATGACGTGTGAGGGACCTAACGAGTCGTTAGGTAAGTCGTTGGGTCTGGCAGTGTCAATTTCCTGCCAGTTTATTAAGCGTGTTTTCGTAATTTCTAAGTTTCTAAATCTTAAAATAAGTCATTTTAACCCTCCTAAAGGGTGTTTTAAAGGAATTTAATCATCCTAAACCCTCATTCTACTCCTAGCACCCTTAAGTGAAAATCAAATCCCCTCAAGAGAAGCTAGGGTTCTTCATCAAATCTTCCCCTCAATTTCCTTTGGGTCTCCAATTAAGTTGAGGATTCTTCAAGCGCGGGTATATAGGGTCATAAATGGGGGAAATTCTTCCACCCTAATGACCAATTTCATCCTTAATCTATGATTTTAAGTATCCGATTAGGTGATGTTGAAATTGTAGGTTTTTACCCAATTTTTATGAAATCATGCTATCTCTATGGGTCAAATACTCTCATGTTTCAATTGATGTTTTATGTATATTAAGGAAGATTTGACCTTTAATTTACATCCTAATTCATGATTTAAATTTTATGAAGATTATTTCCTATTGATAACATCTAAATCCACTCTTCAAATGAGAGAATGGATACAGTCGTATGCAATATAATTAACCCAAATAGGAGTCGGGGTCGAATCCATAGGGAATGGGGAATGATTGCTACTAAAGCTGTATATCAATCTAAACTAACTAGCATCATTGCATCACAATTTATAAAGTAAAGGTTTTGGGGAAAAATAAGATCACTATCTGATTCCAAAAGCAATATCAAAACAGGGTAATGTGAATTGAAGAAATAGTGAGAGCAAGTACTAGGGATGTGCTATTGACGGGGCATCAGTAGGATTGGAGTTAATTGCTGAGTCTCAAGAACCAAGTACAATCATGAATAGCCGTGGATTAATTTCACCCGATGTTTTTCAACCACTTCGGTACATTCTACTTGGGTTCTTTGGAACCCCAAGGCCACATAACAAATTACCCATATTGGCTTGGAGAAGAATTAAGCTATTTCTATCCTTAACCCTTGAATGAGTTATTAAAATGAGTTTTGGCTATCTCTAGTCCAACCCCACACTTTCACAATTCAAATCCCCACTAATGATTTCTCACCCATATCCTACTTCCCTTTTCCCAAGAAAAAGCAAGATGGTAAAAACAATTTATGTTTGCAACCATAAATATTTCAATTAAAACTTAGAGAACGCATTAGACTCATGCACAACAATTGATTCTAAGACTAAAAAAATAACACTCAATCCATTCTAAACCCCTATCAATCCCACACCCCCAGTAATCAAATTAGCTACTCATGACTAGGAATAAGAAGATTATATCAACAAAAGAAACATTAACATTCATCATTGAGTAGTAAAATTTAGCTTCAAAGTATGCTCCAATGGTGAGTTCTTACCCTAACAATTTGAAGAGAAGACAAGCTCTCACTTTTCTCTATGTTTCACCCTTTACAAAATTGATATTCAAAAAGTTCCCCCTCTATCCTAATATCAAGGTGTGTCTAAATTAGAGAAAGTCTACTTTTTTTTTGCACGAATTCCAATTTTTTCCTGAGAAGCTTCCAAAATTTTCTTGTGCCAAGATGGACAATTTTACCCTTTTTAGCACAGACTCAGTTGCGCGGAACCTGCGTTTTGCAGGTGCCCATCCATGAGACAGAAGTCCCTCGCAACTCTAGTTTAGAGACTTCTAGGTGTGTCCTGCAGATGCACCTGCATTACATAGGTTACTCTTCAGCTCATGACTAGTGTGATCCTACGCCTCGCCTGCGTTTCACAGGTGCCGACTTGTGAACCATACGTCTTCTTCCTCCAGCACTTTGCTTTTTAGTTCAATTCCTCTACTTTTCCTGTTCAAGTTCAAATACTTGCAAATATAAAAGATAAAGGGCATAAAGCCTTCCTAAATGAGCTGAAAACAAAGAAAAAGCTCATGCTTAAAAGCCTAATGAGTTGGTAAATTACAAACTCATCAAACTCCCAAACATGAACCATTGCTCGTCCTCAAGCAATGCATTCCTCATAACAAAGGAATTGACTTTAGCTTGCCATATCATAAAATTTGTGCAAAAAAGACCCCTAAAATGTAGGACAACCCAAAAATTGCACACGTACTCAATACAAAGAAGAGACTCAAGCATGTTGCATACAGGTGACCATAAACAATTGGCACATTGCACAAATATTTTGTTTCATTCAAAGCAAGGGGCATAGTTCATCAAAACAAGCTCAAGTAGAATCTCAAGTCATTGACCGTACACATTCAAAGATTTCCTTAAAGTTCACTGCTCACTTGTCCCTATCACACCTTTCAAGTTGAAACACATTTAAGTATGTAACCCAAGGAAGCAATGCCAGTCACACCAAGAAAGAATCCCCTTTATTTTTCATGAATTTCACACATAGGGATTATAAAATAAAGTAGATATGCTCACTCTCACAAAGAAACTCAAGTGCATACAAATTGATCCATGGGCTTGCCTTTCGTATATCTCGCCACTAATATAGAGTTTCTATACTCAAAATCACTAAAGACTTGCGGGTTATCATGAAGGTTAGGGGTAAGAGTAGGACAAATGTTTACCTCTGGTGACTAGAAGCTCCCTAATGCCTTTTGTGAATACTTTTAAACATCCTACTACTTTAATGAACTCATTCCACCTTATCTCTCCTTATTCATCATTCTTATTTTTCATCAAGAATCACCCTTGTAACAGCTTTGGTATCATAATTGGACATATTTAAGAAAGAGGTAGCACCTTTCAAGAATTCTTTTTCTTCTAATGCTGGAGGTTTTCTTTTCAACTAACCATTTCGCTCATTTCATCGCAATTTGGTACTACCCTTTATTGAAACTCACATATTCTTCCTTTTGTTTTTGCAAACCCCCAAACTTAGGGTTTTTCCTCCTTATATCTCCCAAGATTTTTGAGCTTCAAGTACCATTTTTCATTCTTTAAACATTATCAACTAGGGAGGGTGGGTGCCAAGAGAGCGATCACAAAAAGGTAATAGGCTTGTAATGTGATTTCCAAAGAAAAAGGTTCAAAGGCTCAAACATTGGCTAGCAAAGATAGATGTTCAAGGAGGTCATTTTGGGTGAAATGACTATCTAAAGAATGCCTAAGATCATGTTTAAGTGCAACCACATCTAGAATTTTTCCTTGAATCACACTTAGGGAAAGTTCTAGACAATTATGCATACATGAGAGTTCAGCTAAATAACTCACCACATAAGGCATCACAATACAATGAGTTTACATACTTTCAAAATTTCATAAAGAGTATGACTTTACATAAGCTGGCATTTGATTCAAAGAGCCAATCAAGCACTGTGAAACTCATGAAAAGAGAGTGCTCAATTTGCAACTTCAAGTGCCCTTTTTCTCAAAACTCCTTCGCAATGTAAATTAGAAAAATTGGTGGTACCTACCAAAAAAAGTGCAACAAAAGACTCAAAAAGATGCTAGAATTGGCATTTTCCCTTAAGAAAGTTGCCTCTCAATCTATCATAGGAAAATGCCACCCGGTTCGACAACAAAAGAAAAGAAAGAAAATTTTGCTCCTTGAAAAAAGAACCATGGTAAAGAAAACCCTTGGAATTTATTTCTATCTACTATGAACAAAAAAAAATATGAAACATGGGTCCTTAAACATTTGGAAAAGTAAAATTGACCCATCAATGGAAACTCACATTGTCAACACAAGATTCTTCTTTTCAAATTAAACACGATAAGGGAAATTAAAGACAATAAATAGCCATAAGGAGAGAACACACCCTACCTCCAACTAATAGCTTACATTGTCCCCAATGTACAAATTAAGCACAAAAAGAGAAGGAGGGCTCCCTGAGTGATTTAGCGAGGGGAATGTGGGATCCATAAGGAGGTGGTATTGGAGAAGTGCCACGAAGAAGTCTCGACATGTGAAGGCATCAATAGATCAGGTGGAAGTTCTAGTGGACTGCTCGGTGTAGTGAGTACCCAGCGATACGGAAGAGCCTGGCTCTCATGATAAGAATATACATAGGTCCTCCAATATGGGTCAGCCGGAGTAGCCACCACACAAACAGTATGCATCCTAGGGTAGTATGGTTTGCTGTGGTACACTTTTTCATCCGACATCACCTTAGAAGAGATATCACATCCCACATACCAATCATTTGGTGGACTCCTATTTTTTGTTGGTTGAGCGTTGTCGAAGACCGAATGTTTAGATTGATACCTCCTGATGACATTAATTCCTTGAGGCTGTCCACTTCTTTCCTCATGGGCACCACTTCATTTTCCAATACTTTAACTCTAACAGATAGACCACCCAATTTGTCAACTACAGGTTTCATAGAATGTTTAATGTCTTTCTAAATCATGAGAGGGATAGGTTTTGCCAATTCCAACAACTGAGCATTGTGAGCTCGAGCCATTTGTGCCATCTTTAGGAGGCCTTTTGCCGTTGGAGATTTAATCTTTCCAGCTCGTGGTGAAATAGAGGTATTGCTAGATGATACAGCAGGTGGAGGATTACTCGATCCCAAAGTCAACTTAGGTCGCTAGAAGCTGGAGCATCCTTAGCCCTTTTTGTATCCAGAATGAACACGCCTCAGATTTCCGTGTCTTATCTATTGATCAGAATAGAGGGCAATTAGCCCAGAGGCATAGCAAACTGATCAAGATAGGTAAGGTAGAGAGATGGATTTTTTCCTAGCCTTCTGCTTGAATTTCTCTACGATGCTTTCCCCCATATTGATATGTCGACGAGCCATTATGGATGCAGTTAGTATGGTCACCTCAATAGGAGCATGCGTTGTGTTTTTGGAGAAAATGATACGGGCGCACACCAAGTCAAGCCACATTCGCGCCTCAAATTTAAGATCATGGTGATAAATTTTTCATTTGAATTCTATCCACTATGGTTGACCTTTAGCGATGATGTTGGCCACCCATGCAAACTGATTACCCTTGTCAATTAGCCTCCTTGGGTATTCTAAACTTGGACGAACCAGATCAGCCTAATAAATGGATTTGATGTCCTCTGGGGTGATGCTAACTTCTTGACCTCGTACTAGCATGGATGATAAGCATGACATCATGTTTACTCGCCCACTGTGATTTAACATGTCTTTCTGTTCCCCATAGGAGGCATAAAATTCCTGCACCAACTCTGGGAAGTAGGGTTCCAAAGGCATAGTCAACGGCTCCAAATCACGAATTTGGAATTGGTCGTAGATATCAGGGATGTCCACCTTGAAAGAGTCGATCTAAAATCGAGCCTCCACTGTAGTGGACCATTTCTCCTAGAAGGAGATATAATATGTTTCCATTTTCTCAATCCCACAGCGAAGTTGAGCAATTTTCTCGGCTTTCTCTCCCCAGACTTCTTGGGATGATCCCACTGCCATTGGAGCTTCTCCTCTATATTGATGCGAGGATGATGACATTCTCCTTCATTACCAAGTGAGTTCCATAAACAAGAAAACTATTTTTTTGTTGTAAACAAAAAGGGCACACTATGCTATGTTAATGAAATAAAACCAAAATGATCTGATGTTGGGAAAACTAGCAGCACCTATGCTTCATATGCATTTCGCAGGTCATAAACAACGGTTTGTAGGTGTGGCAGAGGTTTGAGACAGAACTTCAGCAAACTTTATAGCTCTTGCATTGCACCTTCACTTCTAGGAGACGATCCACGTCTCATAGGTGCTTGGAAATGGCTACACCAAAAGATTATACACCACTTTCACCAACTTTTCATAGGTATGAGCATGTCACATCTAACGAGTACTCATACTTTCCCAAAAGATTTATCAACCCATTATACAACTACAGAGTTCATGGGGACCACTCAACGCCTTTCCTTAAGATGAAAGTTATCACGTCTATCATTGGAAAACATCAAGTGCCCAGTCCAGTACAAATTAATCAACATAATTCTCACACATATCTCAATTCATCGACATAGAAAATTTTCATTCCTAAATAGCACAAAATGAAAGAATAGTGATTTTCCCTTAAGAAGGACGTCAACCCATCCATTATCGGGAAAAATCATACATTCAAAGCACATGGGTTACTCAGAATTCACCCTAACTAGAATTTTAAGACATATGAACACATGACAGAGAAAGCATAGGGAACAAAAGTTCCTACCCATCTACTGCAATTCTTACTCCCCCACCATACCCATAATAATTGATGCCATCAAGAGAGTGAACAACAAAAAAAGGGGTAAACAGGGGACATGAGACAAGGACAACATTTGCTACTAGTATGCTTTATTTTGAGCTATAATCATAAAAAAGATTTTGAAAAAAGAAGAATGATAAGTGCACATACCAAATGAGATGAGGAAAGAAATGAAATTGATATTTGAACTTGTTTCTTCCAACTAGCCAACCAAAAACTTGAACTTATTATGCTAAGTGAGAGATGGTAGTCAGTGATGGTAGAATATGGTGTGGGGAGATGGATTTTATAGGTGGAGGGAAAGTTAACAGATTGGTGGATTTTAAAGTGGGAATAAATGGGTTTAATGGGGGAAGATGAAGGAGCTAGTTGATGGACTATGGGAAAGATAAAAATGTGAAGAAAATGGGGGTTTTGGTAAGTTGGGAGAAGTTTGAAGTACTTGGGTTGGCCATGGATCAGGTGTAGTCAACGGGTCAGTCAACAATTTAAATATACTTCTTACTTGCACCTGCGGTTGACCTATGGCTGCGAGTGGACACCTACGAACTATAGTTCCAAGCGTAGGTGGTTTATTTTCTACCTTGTAAACTATAGGGCACCTACGAGAGACTGCATTTTACGGATCCTCATCTACATTTCGCGGGTCTCTCACATTTCATCTTCCTTTCTTTCACAATTTTCAAGGTATTCTGTTCTGATACTGCATTTGACCTGCGTTTGGCGGGTTGGCACACTGTGTTTCGTGGGTGAGTCGTAGTTCACCTCTTTATTTCCCATATTTTTCTAGGTATTCTGGCCAAGATTTGTGACTAACCTGCGTGTCATGAGTTAGCACCTGTATTTCCCAGGTCTCTCACAGCTATTCCCCTATTTTCCTTTCATTTGGTATTTCATCAAATCCTCCTACAAAATTAAAAAGAAACAATAGAATCAAAATATTTGAACTCAAAAATACTTGGGTTGCCTCCCAAGAAGTTCTTATTTAATTTTGTGGCTCAACAAGGCTGCCCTTTCTGATACTACTTATCTAGGTACATGACTTTACCCATGTTGATTTCTTCCGACACACCAAAGTAGTTTTTAACCCATTACCCATTCACTTTAAATCTCATCCCATTTTCTCCTTCAAGCTCAATAGCTCCATTTGCAAAGGATTGGGATACCTTAAATTGAACTGACCACTTGGATTTAAGCTTCCCAAGAAACCCCCACAATCTAGAGTTGAACAATAGCACTCAATCTTTTGGAGCGAATTCCCTATGTAAAATTTTGTGATCATGGTAGTGCTTCATTCGGGCCTTGTATATGGCTGCATTTTCATAAGACTTCATCCTAAACTCATCCAATTCATTAAGGTTTTCCACATGCCCATGGGCAGCCTTTCCCTAATCAAGGTTCAAACTCTTCAGTACCCACATGGCTTTATGGTCCAACTCTACCGGTAGATGGCAAAATTTTCCAAAGACCAATTGATATGGTGAAATTCCAATTGGCATTTTTTGTGCTGCGGTATTCCCAGAGGGAGTCATCTAGTTTCCTCGCCCAATTTGTTCTATTAGCATCGACTATTTTTTTCAAAATGGACTTAATCTCTCGGTTGGATACTTCCTCTTGGACACTAGTCTAAGGATGATAAGGGGTCGCAATTTTATGCTTCACACCATACTTTTCTAGCTAGGAACTGAACAATCGATTGCAAAAGTGGGAATTTGCATCACTAATGATAGCTCTAGGCGTGCCAAGCCGTGAGAAAATATGCTTCTTCAAAAAGGCTATCACACTTCTCCCTTCATTGTTGGGCAATGCTACTTCTTCTACCAACTTAGACACATAGTCTATAGCCTCAAGAGTGTAAGTGTTCCCATAAGAGCTCACAAATGATCCCATAAGGTCGATCCCCCTCACATCAAACCACTCTACCTCTAGAATCGGTGTCAAAGGGAGCTCATGTTTCTTTGAGATGCTTCCGGATCGCTTGTATTGGTCACAACACTTGAAAAAATCATGAGCATTATGATGGAGAGTGGGCCAGTAGAACCCACCTTGTAACACTTTTGCAGCTTTCCTTACACTCCCATAATGGCCTCCCACTGGTGAAGAATGACATGCCTTGAGGATTGGTATCATCTCAACCTCCGAAACATATAGGAAAATCATGCCATCGGCACAAATGCGGAAAAGATACGGGTCGTCCCAATAGAATTTGTGCACGTCATACATAACTTTTTCTTTTGACGGAAGTTTAAACCTTTAGGTACGATACTGCTGGCCAAAAAGTTAGCAAAGTTCGTAAACCAAGGAATTAGGTCATGGGAAGCAGCCAAGATGCACTCTTTAGGGAAAACATCATCTATATCCTTATCTCTACCCAACCTACTATCTACCTCTAAGAGAGAAAGATGACCGGCCACCAGATTCTTGCATCCTCTCCTATCCTTAACTTAAAAATCAAACTCTTGGATAAAAAGCGCCTATGGAATGAGCCTTGGTTTTGCATCCTTCTTAGTCATCAGATATCAGAGTGCTGCATGGTCAGTGTGTACCACCACCTTAGTCCCTAACAAGTATGCATGGAATTTCTCAAATGTGAACACCACTGTGAACAACTCTTGTTCTTTCATTGTGTAATTGACTTGAGCATCATTCAGGGCCTTGCTAGCATAATATATGGGGTGAAAGATCTTTTCTTTCCTTTGCCCGAGGTTCACTCCTAACGCCATACCACTTGCATCACACATCAATTCGAAAGGCTTTGACCAATCTGTCGTAGCGATGATTGGAGCCGATATAAGCTTATCTTTTAGCTCATGGAAATCCCTCGTACAAGCATTGTCAAAATGGAATTTTGCATCCTTTTCCAACAACTGAAATAGAGGATGAGCAACCTTGGAGAAGTCCTTGATAAATTGGCGATAAAAGCCTGCATGACCCAAAAAGCTATGAATGCCCTTCATAGTCTTTGGAGGAGGTAGATGAGATATGGCCTCATTGATCGATATACCTCTATACCCTTCTCAGAAATTTTTTGCCCGAGAACAGTGCCTTCTTTTACCATGAAATGGCACTTCTCCCAATTAAGAACCAAGTTTGTGTCTTCACATCTATTCAACACCTTATTCAAATGAGCCAAGCATTCCTCGAGCAAATCTCTCACGAAGGAGAAATCGCCCATGAAGACTTCCATGGTATCCTCCACCATATTTGAGAAAATTGACATCATGTATCTTTAGAATATAGTTGGAGCATTACAAAGTGCGAAGGTCATCCTTTTAAATGCAAATGTCCCATAGGGACATGTAAAGGTGGTTTTCTCTTGATCTTATGGCCAATTGAAATCTGATTGTATCCCGAGTATCCATCCAAAAAACAATAATACTCTTTTTGGGCTAATCAATCTGGCATTTGGTCAATGAATGGGACCGAAAAATGATCCTTTTTTGTCAAGGAGTTCATCTTGCGATAGTCTAAGCTCACCCTCCCTCCAGTGTCTTATCATGTTACTATCAACTTATCTTTCCCATTTGGCACCACAATGATTCCTCCTTTCTTAGGTACATATTGGACTGGGCTTACCCAATTGCTATCTGCTATGGGGTAGACAACTCTTGCGTCTAACCATTTGATGATCTCTTTCTTAACAACTTCTTTCATTGGTGGATTTAGACAACTTTGATGCTCAACAGAAGGACTACAATCTTCTAGAAAGTTGATCTTATGAGTGCAAATGCCTGGGGGTATGTTAATAATGTCGGCTATAGTCCAACCTATTGCTTAGATATGCTTTCTTAGGATTTTGAGGAGTTTCTCCACTTGTATTTCATTGAGTTTAGCCAAGATGATTATAGGAAACATTTTGTTCAAACTGAGATACATATACCACAAATGAGCAGGCATCGATTTTAGCTGTAAAATTAGCGGTACGAGGATTGATGGTTGTGATGGTGGAGTTGTTCGATTCTTGAGATCAAGGTCAAGGTTCTTTGGTTGGAAGGAATAGGACCCCAACCCTTTTATAACCAAACATACCTCTTCTAACCCTTCACTTCCTCTGCCATCAATATTCAAGAGAATGCCTTTTAGCGTCTCCTTAAAAAATTACTCTTCCACCCTTTCATTCTATATCTTCCTCCTCGACATTGATTGGAATTGGAGTGGTATCTTCCTTAATCAACCTGTAGGCTACCATGCTTTCCCTTTCTTCCATTTGAGATGCTAACAAATTCATTTTCTTCTCTAGATGTCTAATGGAACCTTCATGATCCTTACCGTTTAGGTGAGGTCTAGAAGGTAACCTTTTAGCTCCTAATCCCCAAATTAGTTGAAACAACTCGTTCTAGCACCATTCAAGCATTCTTTCAATTTAGGAGTACGAGGACTCATTGCTTCCTAACTACTTGAATCAACTGTTAATCTTAGTTCCAACCTTGATTCTCATCACAAGGACACCAATAACCTCGGTTGGCCTATTTGTACCTCGAGTGAAAACCCATCATACATTTTGCTAATAGCTCAACTTGCTTCATTACTATTATTAACACAATATCATTTCTCTCCTCCTTTCTCCACATTTCATCCATCAATTGGAGAGAGCGGATGTTGGGCGAGGCTTGTGGATCTTGGTATTTTATCCATCCAGGTGCCACCAAGATGTACCGTGACCTACGGAAGGTCTATTAGTGGAATGGCATAAAGAAGGACATAGTGGAGTTTATGGATAATTGTCCGAATTGTCAGTAAATGAAAGTTGAGCATCAAAGTCCTGGAAGTATGTTACAAGACATTAGTATCCCTACTGGGAAGTGGGAAGAGATCAATATGGACTATGCTAGATTGTACATTCAGGAGTTAGTTCGGTTGCATGGAGTGCCATTATCTATCATTTAAGACCAAGGTACTCAGTGCACCTCTCAAGTTTGGAGATCGTTTAAGAAGGGACTTGGTACTTAGGTGAAGCTTAGCACAACTTTTCACCCATAGACAGATGGTTAGTCCAAGCGGACCATTCAGACTTAGAGGATATGATGAGAGCTTGTGTGATTGAATTCAAAGGTAGTTGGGATAATCATTTGCCTCTCATTGAGTTTGCCTACAACAATAATTACCATTCGAGTATTCGATGGCTCCATTTGAGGTTCTTTATGGGCGGAGATGTAGATAACATATTGGATGGTTTGAGGTAGGTGAGGCTTTGTTGATAGGGCCAGATTAAATTCATGAAGCCATGGAGGAAGTCAATCTTTTTAGGGAAAGGTTGAAAACAACTGAAAATCGTCAGAAATTTTATGCGTATTTTAGATGAAGAGAGATTGAGTTTATAGTTGATGATTGGATGTTTTTAAAGGTGTCTCCCATGAAGGGAGTGATGAGATTCGGAAAGAAAGGTAAGTTTTGTCCCTGATATGTTGGTCCTTAGAGGATTTTGAGGCGAGTTGATAAAGTGGCATGTGAGTTGGAGTTACGAGCGGAATTAGCTTTGGTACATCCAGTTTTCCATGTATCTCTATTGAAGAAGTGCATTGGTGACCCGATCTTAGTTTTTCTGGTAAAGAGCACAGGTGCGAAGGATAGCCTTACCTGTGAGGAGGTTTAAATTGAGATCCTTGATCCTCGGGTTCGAAAGTTGAGAAATAAGGAAGTAGCTTCAGTGAAGGTTCTGTGGAGGAATCAGCTAGTTGAGGGAGCTATATGGGAAGCCGAAGTAGATATTATATCCAGATACCCATATCTTTTTTCCTTCTAACTCAGTTTCAACGTGAGGTATCAGTTTCATCCTTAGTACTCTATTAAGTATCATATCGAGTTCATGTCTCTAAATTCCTTTCATGTCATTACAGGTATGAATGTTTCAAGAATTCAGTTCAGCCATGTGTATAAGTCCAGAGTCAGTCACTTCGTTAGTTTTTAGCTTCAGATGTTCAGTATTTCGGATTTTTGTTCTTTCCCTAGCCTTTCAGGATGCTTAAATGAATATTCCCAAGGGGTAGAAAATGTAATACCCTAAAAGTTCCTAAGACTGGATTTAGGATTTGAAATATAATCAAAAAAAATGTTTGAAAAATGTTTCAGAATGACTCGTTCGAGTCATGGTGAGAGGTAAGGGGTCATAGGACTGAGTCGTGGTAAGTTTTTGGTTGATAGGTTCTGGACCAACGATTCAAGGCATGACCCATTGGTTGATGTAATGACTTGTGGTTAGTATCTGCAGAAGAAGGCCCAGTAGCAACGGGCCATGGTACGACTCATAGGTCCCTATAATGGGTCGTGGTCTGGAGTCATCGTTTGTTTTTGGGGTGTTAGGGTTGGATGGTACGAGTCGTGGTACAACTTGTTGTAGGAAACAACGAGTTATGATTTGTACTTACTGGAAGGAGCAGAGAAGTTGGAAGCAGTAGTAACGGATGGGTCCAATGACCCGTCGTCACAAGATACGACCCATTTGGATTCATTGGGATGATTCTAGAAACTGTGCATGAAGTCAGAGGTGACAAGGAGAGGAAGTGATGAGTCGTTTTGACGAGTAATGACTCATCCTCTCTAGCCATCGTTTGAAGGTATGAGAACTAGGGAAAAAGTAGATATTCATGTGTATCAGTCCGTAGTCAATCACTCCGTCAATTTTCAGATTCAGATATCCAGTATTTGGGATTGCAGTTCTTTCCCCAGTCTTTCAGTATGCTTAACCTAGATTCAAAGAAGAATGTTCCCAAGGGGGAGATAACGTAACACCCCAAAAGTTCATAAGAGTGGATTCAAGATTGGAAATATGATCAACATAAAAAGTTTGAAAAATGTCTCAGAACGAATTGTTGTTTGAGTCATGGTGAGAAGTAACAGGTCGTAGGAATGAGTCGTGGTAAGTTTCTGGTTGACAGGTTCTAGACCAATGAGTCAAGACCTGTTGGCTGATGTAATGGCTCGTGGTCAGTATCTGTAGAAGAAAGACCAATAGCAACTGGCCATGGTACGACTTGTAGGTCCCTATATCAGGTCGTGATCTAGAGTCGTCGTTTGTTTATGGGGTGTCAGGGTTTGATGGCATGAGTCGTGGTATGACTCATTGTAAGGAACAATGAGTCGTGGTTTGTACTCGTCAGAAGAAGCAGAGGAGTTGGAAGTAGTAGCAATGGATGGGTCTATAGACCCGTCGTCATAAGGTACGACCCGTTTGGGTCCGTTGGGAGGATTTTAGAAACTATGCATAAAGTCAGTGGTGAGAAGGAGAGGAAGTGACAAGCCATTTTGATGAGTAACGACTCATCCTGTCTAGATGTCATTTGAAGTATAAGAACTGGGGGAAAAGTGGATAGTTGTAATGAGTGATACCATGAGCCATGGTATGGGAGGATGACTCGTGATAAGAGTTGTGGCATCTGGCAGTAAGGATTTTCCTGCAAAATCTGTAAGGGTATTTCCATAAATCCTAAGCTTCTAAGTCCTAAACTACGTCTTTTTAAGCCCTGAATGGAGTGTTTTAAGAGGGTTTAGTCTATCTCAAATCATTAGGCTCCCATTCATGCAAAGCTTTGAGTTTCTCTTTGAAGATAAATATAAAACTCTCTCATTCCTCCCCAATTCTCTTGGGCTTTGAAGGATAGTTACAGAATCAGTCTACCAAGGTATGTAGGGCAATGAATGAGAGTTTCCTTTCACTCTCATGCCTAAATTTCTCCTAAAGTTCATGAATTCAAGTATATGGTTTTATAGGGTTTTAACACAAATTTATGAAATTCTCTATGATATGTCTATGGGTCAATTCCCCTCATGTTCCAAAGCATATTTTAAGATTTGTGGGAAGATTTTATACACAAGTTGATTATAAATTCATGATTTCATATTTTTAGAAAATATTCCCTATTATGCAAGTTTTATAAAAAGTAAAGTTTATGATTCATTATTTTAAGTATGATGAGATATCTAACATGAATAAATATTTATAAATTACTCATGTATGAATCTATGATTTTGAGGTATGAAGTCTATTTCAAGTACGCATGATTTTATGATTTAGGAAAGCCCACACAAGGTGAGTATGTTTTCATGATTTAGCTCAGGTTAATAAGATCAGCTTACCATATGGTTTGGAGTCAATACTCCTAATTCAGCTTATGGTATGTTTGGAGCCAGGACTCCAAATATTCAAATTTTAGACTATGCATGTAATTATGATTTCTGCTTCATTGAAAAATGATAGGAGAACTATTTATGTATTTGAGAGTAGTTTCTAGCACTGAGTAGGCCTTGGGTTCAGTTAAACCTCGGGTCTTAGAACTACACGCCAACGTAGGTATACATATACATTGGGATCTCCCTTGAGAGTTTTCTCCTGCTCCAATGCGGCCTAAGCTTGATATCGATATCATGGTATTGTCCTTAGCCCTTTTTGGATGGCTCTGCCCACTTGAGTGTGATAGATGGGGCATCATGTAAGCTCTATCGTGATGGTGTTAGTTATGACGAGTCTCCCTTTGTTCCTCATGATTTCAGTTATTCATGTTCACGACTTATGATATTATGTATAACAACATGTTTGACCCAATGATCAGTTTATCAGCTCTTACTTACAATTTCAGCTATGGCAAGTCATATGATTTTTTAACCTTGGGTCATTATGTTCAGGTATGATACTTAGCTTATGACTATTATGTCTCAAATACATTTTTCAGCATGTAGTCCTTAGTCTCACGATCTAATGATTCATATTGATATGCATGATATTAGTGAACATTTACTCTACATGTTTTACTTTCCTTACATACTCAATATATTCAAAGTACTAACCGCATACTCTATGATGTGTCATTTTATGATACATGTCCAAGTGATCAGACTCAGTTTCACAGTTAGTCTAGCTCCCCCACAATCCAACTCAGTTTAGTTGTTTGATTTTGCTATTTCATTCTCCGACTTTAGTGAACTAGTTGGGAGTGTTATCCCATCAGCTTTATCAGACAGTTTAGAGGCTTATGAGGCATTATGTGATTTTCAGCTTTATGGAGTGTTGACTCCGTTTTTGATTGTTTTTATAAATTACGTTTATTCAGACTTCCGCTTATACATGTATAAGTTATCAGTTTCCTCTATGATGTATGCTCTTTAGTTTCTATATTCATGCCATGGGTCGACTTGGAGCAATTTTTTATTCTAGGTCCCGTGTCTCGGTTCGAGGTTCCAACTCAGGTTGTGACAGAGGAACCACATGAGTTCATAGAGGAGGTTCAAAAGATTACCCATATTATGGGGGTGAGAAGAGAGGAGAATGTAGACTTAGCCTCCTATCAGCTGAAGGGGGTTGCTTATATGTGATTCTGTTAATGGAAGGAGAACGGCGAATTAGTGAGATTCATGTTGGTTGGTATTAGTTTGTTACTGCTTACTGGGACAAATTATTTCCTTGAGAGTTTTGAGAGGAAAAGGCAGTCGAGTTTGTCAATCTGAAGCAGAATAACATGACTATCCAGGATTATGCCTTAGACTTAACCCGATTGTCCAATTATGCACTTGAGATGGTGGCCGATCTGAGGGCTCGTAGGAGAAAATTCATGAATGAGGTAGCAAATTCATTAGTCAAGGAGTACAGAACTGCCATGTTGATTAATGATATAGATATCTCCCGATAGATCATATATGCCCAGCAGATAGCAACAAAGCAGATGAAGGAGAAGGAGAGAGAGGCCAAGAGGGCTGGGACAGGGAGTTATGGGCACTCCCAACAGAGGTCAGGGGAAGGAAATCGCCCACAGTCTCACTAGAGGACATCAGCTCCAACTCCATTATCAACCAGTGTTCTTTCTAGACCCAGACGTGATCAGAGGGGTAGAGCATTAGGCTCAAGATGCCATAGGAGCATGGCAGGGGAGCGCACTTTTCTAGCCTGTGTAAAGTGCGGTAAGAACCACCTTAGGTGATGCTTAGTAGTATTAGATGCTTGTTTCAGTTGTGTTAAACCCAGACACAGACTCAAGGATTTCCCTTCATCCATATATGGCGATAGTGGGGTTCACACCCTAACCACCAGTTTGGCAGCTCCCATAGCTAGCCCATATAAGTAGGGAACATATTCTAGTGCAGGTGGTGTTCAGTGCCAAAATAGGTTCTATACACTATCATCTCGACATGAGCAAGAGGCCTCACCCGATATGGTCGCTGGTACATTATGAGTATTCCATCTTGATATGTATTCATTGTTAGATCCAGGGGCTATATTATACATTATGACTCCTTACGTTGCTATTAGTCTCAATGTTAGTCCCAAGATCCTTGCAGAACCCTTCTCAGTCTCTACTCTTGTCGGTGAGTCAGTTTTAGTTCAATGGGTGTACAGAGATTGCCCTATTAGAATTCTTCAGAAAGTAACCTCAGCCAATTAAGTGGAGTTAGATATGACCGATGTCGATGTTATATTTACTATGGATTGGTTACATGTTTTTCATGTATCAGTCAATTGTAGAACCTGTACAGTAGTGTTTTGGTTTTCGGGTGAACCAGTCCTAGAGTGGAAGGATAGTTCAGCAGTTCTTGTAGGTCACTTTGTTTCCTATCTTAAGGCCATAAGGATGTTCTCTAAGAGTTGTGTATACCATCTAGTTTGGGTTAAGGATGCTACATTTGAGACCCCGACTCTCCAATCAGTTCTTATTGTATGTGAGTATCTGGAGGTGTTTCTAGATAATCTACCAGGAGTCTCTCCCGAGCGAGAGATTTACTTTAGTATTGATCTTCTCCCTAATATTCATCTGATATACATTCTTCCTTATAGAGTGGCCCCAGTTGAGCTAAATGAGTTGAAAGAGCATATGAAAGATATCTTAGATAAGGGTTTCATCAGGCCTAGTTAGTCCCCATGGGTGCTCTAGTTCTTTTTGTTCAGAAGAAAGGAGGTTTCCTTAGATTGTGCATTGGTTATCAACAGTTGAACAAAGTCACAATCAAGATTAAGTATCCCCTCCCCAGGATAGATGGCTTGTTGTACCAACTTCAGGGTGCTAAGTTCTTTTCGCAGATAGACCTTAGATTCGGTTATCACCAGCTAAGAGTTAGGGAGAGTGATATTCTCAAGATAGCCTTTATGACTCAGTATGGTCACTATGAGTTCATAGTTATGTCTTTTGAACTAAAAAATGCCCTTGCAGCTTTTATGGACTTGATGAACAGGGTGTTCAAGAAGTATTTAGATATGATCACAATCATCTTCATAAATGATATTCTCATATACTCTCGGAGCGAGGAGGAGCAAGCCACTCATTTTAGGATTGTGTTGCAGACTCTCACTGATCGCCAGCTGGTTGCTAAATTCAGCAAGTGTGAGTTCTACATGAACTTAGTAGCATTCTTGGGTCATATGGTGTCTAGTGAGGGTGCTCTGGTGGACTCTCAAAAGATAGAGGCGGTGAAGAATTGGCCTAGACCTGTCAGTCCTACAGATATTAGGAGCTTTTCAGATTTAGCTAGTTACTATAGGAGGTTCATAGAGGGATTTTCATCCATTGTGGCACCATTGACTAAGTTGACTTATAAGAAGGTCAAATTCGACTTTTCCTATGCTTATGAGAAGAGTTTTTAGGACTTAAAGACTCGACTCACTTTGGCCCCAGTATTGACCCTTCCGGAGGGCACAAATGGTTTCATAGTATATTATGACTCCTCTAAGGTTGGTCTTGGTTGTGTGTTGATGCAACATGGTAAGGTCATTGTGTATGCCTCTACACAACTTAAGACTCATGAGAAGAATTATCCAAACACATGACCTACAGTTTGTAGTTGTGGTGTTTTCCTTGAAAATTTTGAGACATTATTTGTATAGGGTGCATGTGGATGTGTTCACGGACTACAAGAGCCTTCATTACATGTTTACTATGAAGGACCTAAATTTGTGACAAAGAAGATGGCTAGAGCTTCTCAAGGATTATGATATGAGTGTCCTTTATCATCTGGGCAAGGCCAATGTAGTGGCAGATGCTCTTAGTAGGATTTCCATGCAAAGTCTGTCCCATGTCGAGGATGGGAGAAAGGAGTTGGTGAAGGATGTCCATAGGTTTGCTTATTTAGGGGTTCGCCTTGCATATTTTTCGGATGGTGGTATTATTGTTCAGAATAGGTTAGAATCTTCATTGGTGATGGCGGTTAAAGTAAGCATGATGAGGATTCCATCCTAGTGAAGCTAAAGGAAGCTGTTTGGAATCAAAAAGTGGAGGTTTTCAGGGGAGATGGTGTACTCCAATATTAGGGCCAATTATGTGTTCCGGCTATAGATGACTTGAGAGAGCGGATGTTGAGCGAGGCTCATGGCTCTCGCTACTCTATCAATCAAGGTGCCACCAAGATTTATCATGATCTATGAGAAGTCTATTGGTGGAATTGTATGAAGAAGGACAGTGGAGTTTATGGCTAAGTGTCCGAATTGCCAATAGGTGAAGGTTGAGCACTAGAGGCCTGGAGGCATGCTTCGATACATCAGCATTTCTACTTCGAAGTGGGAAGAGAACAATATGGACTTCATTACAGGGTTTCCTCGTACACATCGACAATATGAATCTATATGGGTGAAGTGGATAGATTGACCAAATCAGCCCATTTCCTACTAGTTAAAACTATCGATTCAACAGAGAATTATGCCAGATTATAAATTCAGGAGTTGGTTCGGTTTCATGAAGTCCTTTTGTCCATCATCTCAAATAGGGGTACTCAATTCACCTTATGATTTTGGAGGTCAATTCAGAAGGTACTTGGTACTCGGGTGAAGCTTAGATGGTCAGGATGTGTGGACCATTCAGACTCTTTAGGATATGTTGAGAGCCTGTGTGATTGATTTAAAGGGTAGTTGGGTTGATCACTTACCTCTCATAGAGTTTTCTTACCAATAATAGTTATCACTCTAGCATTTAGATGGCTGCATTTGAGACTCAGTACGTGCAGAGGTATAGGTCACCTATTGGATAGTTTAAGGTAGGTGAGGCTACGTTGATAGGACCATATTTAGTTCATGAGGCTATGTAGAAGGTTCAGCTTATTAGAGAAAGGATGAAAGCAGCTTAGAGTCATCATAAATCTTATGCAGATGTTAGGAGAAGAAAGCTTGAGTTTGAAGTCGATGATTGGGTGTTTTTGAAGATGTATCCTATAAAGGGAGTCATAAGGTTCGGTAAAACAGGGAAGCTTAGTCCCTGATATGTTGGTATTTATAGGATTCTGAGGTGAGTTGGCAAGGTTTCAAATGAGATGGAGCTACCAGCAAAGTTAGCTTCAGTGCATCTAGTTTTTCATGTATCTCTATTGAAAAAGTGCATTTGCGACCCAACTTTAGTTGTGCCGGTAGAGAGCATTGGTGTGAAGGATAACCTTTCTTATTAAGAGGTTCTTGTTCAGATCCTTGATCGTCAGGTTCGGAAGTTAAGGAATAAGGAAGTGGCTTTAGTGAAGCTTTTTTTGGAGAAACCAACTTGTTGAGGGAGCTACATGGGAAGACGAAGCAGATATTATGGCTAAATAGCCACATCTTTTCCCTTCCGGCTCAGTTCCAGCATGAGGTACTAGTTTCCTCCTTTGTACTATATTCAATTTCATGTTTATTTCACGTCCCTCAGTTCCTTTCATGTCATAGCATGCATGTATGTTTCATGAATTCAGTTCAGTCATGTAAATAAGTCTGAAGTCAGTCACTCCGTCAGTTTTTAGCTTTGGTTATTCAGATTTGGCATTTCAGTTCTTTCTCAAGCCTTTAAGTATCCTTAATTTACATTCGAGGATGAATTTTACAAAGGGAAAGATAATGTAACACCCCAAAAGTTTCTAAACATCGTATCCCATGACTGAAATGGAGAAAACATGAAAATCTGCACTAGGTCATAGATCAAGTCGTTGAGTGACCTATTCAGTAAACTGACGGGTCCTCAAGTGACATGTTGGTTGTGTAGTATTGGAGAAAAATGTTGATTTAAAAAACACTTCATGGATTGGGGAATAAGTCATTAAACCACCTAATGACCCGTTAAGTGACTCGTTTAAGTGAGAAAGTTGACGAAAGGTTGGGATTCAAAGAGTCTTAACGAGTGGTGAAATGATCTGTTAAGTGTCATGATGAATAGTTAAGTAGAGGCATTAGGTTTAGCTCATAAATTTGGAAATTTTTCCTTAGCAACGGATGGCATTCAATGGCTCGTTGAGGGACCTAACGAGTCGTTGGGTCTGGCAGTGATAATTTCATGTTGAATCATTAAGGGTGTTTTCATAATTCCCAAGTTTCTAACTCTTACACTAAGTCAATTTAACTCATCTAAAGGGTGTTTTAAGGTATTTAATCATCCTAAACCCTCATTCTACTCCTAATACCCCTAAGTGAAGATCAAATCCCCTTAAGAGAAGCTAGGTCTCTTCATCAAATCTTCCCCTCAATTCTCTTTGGGTCTCAAATTAAGTTGAGGATTCTTCAAGCCCAGGTATGTAGGGTTATGAATGGGGGAAATTCTTCCACCCTCATTCCCAATTTCATCCCTAATCTATGATTTTAAGTTTCCAATCATGTGATGTTGAAATTCTAGGGGATTTACCCAATTTTTATGAAATCTTCCATGCTATGTACATGAGTCCAGGTCTCTCATGTTTCAATTGATGTTTTATGCTATTAGGACAGGTTTGACCCTCAATTTACTTCCTAATGCATGATTTAAGGTTTATGAAGATTATTCCCTATTGATAACTTCCAATCCACTCCGCAAATGAGAGAGTGTATACAGTCGTATGCAATATAATTTACCAAACTAGAAGCCGAGGTCAAATCCAAAGGGAATAGGGAATGGTTGGTAATAAAGTTGTAAATCAATCTAAACTAACTAGCATCATTTCATCACAATTTATAAAGTAAATTTTTTGGGGAAAAAGATCATTATCGTATTCTAAAAGCAATATCAAAACAGGGTAATGCAAATTGAACCAACAATGAGAGCAAGTACTAGGATGTGCTATTGACAAGGCATCGATAGGATTGAGGTAAATTGTTAAGTCTCAAGAACCAACTACAATCATGACTAGCCATGGATTAATTGCACCCGATGTTTTTCAACCACTTGGGTACATTCTACATGGGTTCTTTGGAACCCCAAGGTCACATAACAAATTACCCATATTGGATTGGACAAGAATTAAGATATTTCTAACCTTAACCCTTGAATGAGTTATGAAAATAGGTTTTGGCTATCTCTAGTCCAAACCCCACACTTTCACAACTCAAATCCCCACTAATGCTTTCTCACCCATATCCTACTTCCCTTTTTTCAAGAAAAAGCAAGATAGGTAAACACAATTTATATTTGAAACCAAAAATGTTTCAATTAAAACTTAGGGAAAGTGTTAGATTTATGCACAACAAGCAATTCTAAAACTAAAACAATAACACCCAATCCAGTCTAAACCCCTATCAATCACACACCCCTAGAAATCAAATTAGCTACTCATGAATAGGGATAAGAAGATTATATCAACAAATGAATCATTAACATTCATCATTGAGAAGTAAAATTAAGCTTCAAAGTATGCTCCAATAGTGATTTCTTACCCTAACAATTTGAAGAAGAAGACAAGCTCTCACTTTTCTCTATGTTTCTCTCTCTACAAAAATTGATATTCAAAATGATCCCCCTCTTTCCTAATAGCATGGTGTGTCTAAATTAGGAAAAGTCTGCTTCTCCTTCTTGTGCACGGATTCCCATTTTTCCCAGAGAAGCTTCCAAAATATTCTTGTGCCAAAGCTAGACAATTTTACCCTTTTCAACACAGACTCACTTGCACAACAAATGTGTTTTGCAGGTGCCAATGCAGGTGCCCATTCGCGAGACGCGGGTCTCTCACAACTCTAGTTCAGAGACTCCTGGGTGTGTCCTTTGGATGCACCTACATTACGCAGTTGCTCTTCAACTCTTGACCAGTGTGATCCTGCACCTCACCTGTGTTTTGCAGGTGCCGACCTACGAACCACGAGTCTTTTTCCCCCAGCACTTTGCTTTTAAGTTCAATTCCTTTGCTTTTATTGTTCAAGTTCAATACCTACAAAAATCAAAGAGAAAGGGCATAAAACTTTCCTAAATGAACTTAAAAGAAAGCAAAAGTTCATGCTTAAAAGCCTACCGAGTTGGTAAATTACCAACTCATCAAACCCCCAAACATGAACCATAGCTTGTCCTCAAGCAACGCATTTCTCACAACTAATTAATTGACTTAAGCATGCCATATCACAAAATTTGCGCGCAAAATACCCCTAAAACGTAGGAAAACCCCAAAATTGCACACCAACTCAATACAAAGAAGAGACTCAAGTATGTTGCACACACTTCAAGAGGTGACCATAAACAATTGACACATTGCACAAATATTTTATTTTATTCTAAACAAGGGGAATAGTTCATCAAAACAAGCTTAAGTAACATCTCAAGTAATTTATAATTCATATTCAAAGTTTTACTTAAATTTCACTGCTCACTTGTCCCAATCACACCTTTCAATTAAAACACATTTAAGTATGTAACCCAAGGAAGCAATTCCATTCACACCAAGAGAGAATTCCCTTTATTTTTCATGCATTTCACACATAGGGATTATAGAATAAAGCAAATATGCTCACTCTCACAAAGAAATTCAAGTGCATACAAATTGATCCATAGGCTTGACCTTCGTGTATCTCACAACTAATAGAGTTTCTACACTCAAAATCACTAAAGACTTGCGGGTTATCATGAAGGTTAGGGGTAAGGGTAGGAAAAATATTTACCTCTAGTGACTAGAACCTCCTTAATGCCTTTTGTGGACACTTTTAAACACCCTACTACTTTAATGAACTCATTCCACCTCATCTCTCCTTATTCATCATTCTTATTTTTCATCAAGAATCACCCTTGTAACCTCTTTGGTTCCACAAGTGTCCATATTTAAACAAGAGGTAGCATCATTTAAGAATTCTTTTTCTTCTAATGCTGGAGTTTATTTTCAACCAACTATTTTGTTCATTTCATCTCACTTTGGTACTACCCTTTATTGAAACTCACATATTCTTCCATTTTTTGTAAAACCCCCAAAATTAGGCTTCTGCCTCATTTATCTCCCCAAAATTTTAGGCTTCAAGCACCATTTTTCATTCTTTCAACATTAGCAACTAGGGGGGATGAGTTCAAAGAGAGGGATTACAAAAGGT
This sequence comes from Datura stramonium, assembly GCA_018107945.1. NCBI lineage: Eukaryota > Viridiplantae > Streptophyta > Magnoliopsida > Solanales > Solanaceae > Datura > Datura stramonium. The sequence continues at coordinate 18,949 of JACEIK010001636.1, read as the reverse complement.
AATAGGATTGTAATGTTATTCCAATGAAAAAGGTTCAGAGGCTCAAACATTGGCTGGTAAAGATAGATGTTCAAGGAGGTCATTTTGGGTGAAGTAACTATGCAAAGAAAGCCTAAGATCATGTTTTTAGTATAGCCACATCTAGAATTTCTCCTTGAGTCAAACTTAGGCCAAGTCCTAGACAATTATGCATACATGAGAATTCAGCTAAATACCTTACCACACAAGACATCACAATCCAAGGAGTTTACATACTTTCAAAATTGAATAAAGAGTATGACGTTAGATAAGCTGACATATGATTCAAAAAGCCAATCAAGGAATGTGCAAATCATGACAAGAGAATGCTTAACTTGCAACTTCAAGTGCCCTTTTTTCTCAAAACTCCTTTGTAATGCTAATTAAAATTTTTTTGTGGAACCTCTCAAAGAAAAATGCAACAAAAGACTCAAAAAATGCTAGACTTGGCATTTTTCCTTAAGAAAGTCATCTCTCAATCTATCATAGGGAAATGCCATTCGGTTTGACAACAAAGAAAATTTTGCTCCTTGGGAAAGAACCGTGGTAAATAAAACCCTTGAAGTTTATTGCTATCTACTATGAACAAAGACAAATATGAAACATGGGTCCGTAAATATTTGGCAAAGTAAAATTGTCCCATCAATGGCAACTCACATTGTCAACACATGATTCTCCTTTTCAAAACAAACCTGACAAGGGCAACAAAAGACACTAATTAGACAACATGAGAGACCACAACCTACCCCTAACTAATAGTTTATATTTTCCACAATGTACAAATTAAGCACAAAAAGAGAAGGAGGGCTCCCTGAGTGCTTTACCGAGGGGCACGAGGGGTCCATGAGGAGGTGTTCTCGGAGAAGTGCCACGAAGTAGTCTCGGTATGTAAAGGCATCAACAAATTGGGTGGAAGTTTGAGTGGCCTGCCCGGTGTTGTGAGTACCCAGCGATCCAGAAGAGTCTGGCTCTGATGATAAGAATACACATGGGGCCTTCAATATAGGTTAGCCAGAGTGGCCAACTCATGAAAAATACGCATCTTAGGGAAGTGTGGTTTGTTGTGGTACACTTCTTTATGCAATATCACCTCAGAAGTGCTATCATATCCCACACACCAATCATCTTGTGGACTCCTATTTTCTGCTCGTTTTGCATTGCCGAAGGCCGGGATCTTTAGATCGATACCTCCTAGTGACATTAATTCCTTGCGGCTGTCCACTTCTTTCCTCATGACCACCTCTTCATTTTCTAGTACTTCAAATCTATCCCATAGACAACCCAATTTGTCAACTACAAGTTTCATAGACTATTTAATGTCTTGCTGAATCATGGGAGGGATAGCTTTTGCCATATTCAACAACTGAGCATTGTGAGCTCGAGCCATTTATGCCATCTTCAGGAGGCCTTTTACCGGTAGTGAGTTACTTTGCAAGCTCAAGGTGAAATAGTGGCATTGCCAGATGATACAACAGGTGGAGGAGTATTAGATCCCAAAATCAAGTTAGGTCACTTAGAAGTTGGAGTGTCCTTATCCCTTTGTAGGCAGACTAATCACGCCTTAGCTTTCCAAGTCTTTTCTACTGATCAGAATAGAGGGAAATTGGCCTGGAGGAAGAGCAAATTGATCAAGAAGGGGTAAGGCAGAGAGGTATCCTTTTGCCTAGCTTTCTTCTTGAATTTCTCAATGATGATTTCCCCCACATTGATATGTCAGAGGGCCATGATGCATGCGGTAAGGATGACCACCTCAATTGGAACATGTGTTCTGTTTTTGGAGGGAATGATATGGGTGTGCACCAATTCAAGCCACATTCAAGCCTCAAATTTAAGATCATGGTGATGAATTTCGCCTTTGATTTCTGGCCACTATGGTTGACCTTCAGCGATGATGTTGGCCACCCATGCAAATTGATTATCCTTGTCAGTTAGCCTCCTTGGGTATTCTAAACTCGGACGTATCGGATCAAACTCGGATGTATCGGATCAGTTAGCCTCCTTGGGTTTTCCAGGTCATGACCCACAGTTAGCAGGTGTGGCGTAGGTCTGATGCAGAACTTCAGCGAACTTTATAGCTCCTGCGATGCACCTAAATTTCGTAGGAGCCGATCCGCGTCTCACAGGTTCTTGGCAGTGGCCACATCTGATTATTCTACATTTTCTCCAACTTTTCACAGGTATGAGCATATCACATCTAATGGGTACTCAAACTCCCCCAAAATATTTATCAACCCATTAAACAACTACAAAGGTCATAGGGACCACTCAATGCCTTTCCTTAAGATGGATGTTACCACATCTATCATTGGAAAACATCAAGTGCCCAGTCCACTCCAAATTAATCAACATAATTCTCACACATATCTCAACTCATCCACATAGCACATTTTCATTCCTAAATAGCACAAATTAAGAAGGACGTCAACACATCCATCATCGAGAAAAATCATACATTCCAAGCACATGGGTTACTCAGAATTCACCCCTAACTAGCATTTTAAGACATACGAACACATGAAAGAGCAAGCATAGAGAACAAGAATTCCTACCCACCTATTGCAATTCACACTCCCTCACCTTACCCATAATAAATGATGCCATCAAGACAGTGAAGAACAAAAAAATAGGTAAACAGGGGACATGAGACAAGGACAATATTTGCTACTGGTATGTATTTTTTTGATCTATAAAAATAAAAAAGATTTTGAAGAATAAAAATGATAATTGCACATGCCAAATGAGATGGGGAAAGAAATGAAATTGAGATTTGAACTTGTTTCTTCCAACTAACCCAAAACTTGAACTTCTTGTGCTAAGTGAGAGAGTAAGTGATGGTAGAATATGGTGTATGGAGATGAATTTTATAAGTGGAAGAAAAGTGAATGGATTGGTGGATTTCAAGGTGGGAATAAATGGGTTTAATGAGGGAAATTGAAGGAGTTGGTTGAGGGATTATGGGAAAATAAAAAGGTGAAGAAAATAGGGGGTTTTGGTAAGTATGGAGAAGTTTGAAGTAATTGGATTGGCCATGGATCGAGTGTAGTCAACGGGTCAGTCAAAAATTTAAATATACTTCTTACCTACGCCTGCAGTGGACCTGCAGCCGCAGGTGGACACCTGTGAAAAGCAGTTCCAAGCACAGGAGGTTTATTTTCTACCTAGTTAACTGTGGTGTATCTGCGAGGGGACTTTATTTCGCGGATCTACAACTGCGTTTCGCAGGTCTCTCATAGGTCATCTTCCTTTCTTTCACAATTTTCCTGGTATTCTATCCTTATACTGCGTTGCATTTGGTTGGTTAGCACCTGCATTTCGTGGGTGAGTCACCGTTCACCTCTTTATTTCCCATATTTTTCCAAGTATTCTGGCTAGGCTTGGCGACTAACCTACGTGTTGCAAGTTAGCACCTGCATTTCGCAGGTCTCTCACAACAATTCCCCTATTGTCCTTTCATTTGGTCTTTCATCCAATCATCCTACGAAAATCAAAAAATACAAAAAGCATAAAAAATTTTGAACTCAAAAACACTCGGTTATCCTCCAAGAAGTGTCTTATTTAATATCATAGCTCGATGGGGGTGCCCTTTTTTGCTACGATTCATGCAGGTACATGACTTCAACCATGTTGATTTCTTCGGACACACCCAAGTACTTTTTAACCCGTTGCCCGTTCACTTTAAATCTCAACCCATTTTCTATTTCAAGCTCAATAGCTCTATTTACAAAGACTTGGGATACCTTAACTGGACCCAATCACTTGGATTTAAGCTCTCGGGAAACAAGCGCAATCTAAAGTTGAACAATAGCACCCAATCTCCCGGAGAAAATTCCCTATGCAAATTTTTTTTATCATGGTAGCGCTTCATTTGGGCCTTTTATATGGTTGCATTTTCATAAGCCTTCATCCTAAACTCATCCAATTCATTAAGGTTTTCCTCACACCCATGGGAAATCTTTCCCCAATCAAGGTTCAAACTCTTCAGTACCCACATGGATTTGTGGTCCAACTCTACCAGTACATGGCAAGATTTTCCAAAGACCAATTGATAAGGTGACATTCCAATTGGCATTTTGTACGCGGTTCGGTATGCCCAATTGGCATCATCTAGTTTCCTCGCCCAATTTGTTCTATTGGCATTGACTATTTTTGTCAGTATGGACTTAATCTCTCAATTGTATACTCCTTCTTGGCAACTAGTCTGAGGATTATAAGGGGTCACAATTATATGCTTCACACCATACTTTTCTCGCAAGGCATTGAACAACCAATTGTAAAAGTGGGAACCTCCGTCACTGATAGCTCTGGGCATGCCAAACCATTAGAAAATATGCTTCTTCAAAAATGTTGTCACACTTGTTCCCTATTTTTTTGGAAATGCCACTTCTTCTACCCACTTATACACATAGTTTATAGCTACAATAATGTACGTATTCCCGTAAGATCTCACAAATTGTCCCATAAAGTCGATCCCCCACACATTAAACAACTCTACCTCTAGAATTGGTGTCAAAGGGAGCTCATGTTACTTTGAGATACTTCTAGATCACTGGCATTGGTCACAATGCTTGATAAAGTCATGAGCATCATGATAGAGAGTGTTCCAGTACAACCCATATTGCAACTCTTTTGCAACTGTCCTTACACTCCCATAGTGGCCTCCCACTATCGAATGATGAGTTGGTAATTTACCAACTCATTAGGCTCTTAAGCATGAGCTTTAGCTTAGTTTCAAGTCATTTAGATGAATTTTATGCCCTTTTGCCTTTTTATGTGTAGATATATAATTTGAAGAAAAAGAGCAAGATATGGAGTAAAAAGAAGGAAATCAGGTGATAACCAGTGCTCCACCAGAGAACACCAATGGCATGCTAACCAAATGCAGATGACCACTGCTTTGAGGAACTAAAGCAACCGTCGGTCGCGGATCTCACCTAGGGTCGCCTGAACTTGCTGGATCAAGGAGGAAATAAACCATTGTAGCGCGGTTGGAGACCATAGAATCGCCGAAGGTACCGCCGAATGGTACTAGAAATCACTGAAGGAGAAGGAGATGATAGATGGCAGTTCGCAGATGTAACCGGCGAACAATCAGTACTTTCGCAAGTGTCGAAATGCTTGAGCAGGGGCAATTACGTCCAACACTCAAAAAGAGTGGATTGGTTGCACTATCTTTATATATATATTCTTGAAGGAAGTACTCTTTAGATATCATATCTTAACATTAGCTTTTTCAACATTCCTTTTGCTGAGAAAGAAAGTAGAATTCTATTGGTGGAAATTGTTAAATATTGATTTTCTTTTCTTTATCTTCTTCCTTAGCAAGGTACCACCATCCTTACAAACATATTTTTTTTGATTTTGCTACTATTATTAATGAAATTAATGAGTTTATTATTAAAGATGCTCTTTAGTTTCTTAACCATGAGTAGCTAAATAATCAACTAGAGGTGTGTGGTGATGAGTGCTTAATTAGACCGGGTATTGCTAGATTCATCTCAATATTGCTTAATTAGTGTAAATTTGTTAAATTCTCTCCAATTTATAATTGATGATATATAGTTGCAAATGTAGGTCTACTTTTCTTACTTGATTTCTGCTTGAAAAAGAAGAGTTGAGTATTGAGAGAGAATTTCATGGGGGAAATGGATGTGATGTTGTGGAGTTGGACTAGACATAGCCAAAACTCATATTCATACTCCAAATTAATAGATAATATATAGAGATAGTGTAACTATTAATCCAAACTTGATTGGGCTGATTTAGTTGTGTCCAGTGGTTCGAAAGAACTCTAAAAAGAGGCATTCATGAGGGTGAAAAACATAGAGTGCCCACCTATCCAAAGTTATTTACACAGTTTGTAATAATGAGATGATCTAGCAAAACTTTGTTTAATTAGCATATCATCTACACCACACCTCTAGTCTTTCTCATAATTGTCTACAACTTGGGTTATTTTGCTATTCTAATTAGCTGAGCTAGAATCTATACCATTTTGTTAACATCAAGTTTCCCCCAACATATTTACTGCTTTGTTTCGATGGAGTGGTGTGAACTAATTTAAATTTTTCTAACACTTGCATATATCACTTGTTAGTCTCTGTGGGATTCGACCCCGACATCCATCGGGATCTTTACTTTGATACAACAATTGTTTATGCTTCTTCGTAGAGAAGAGTGTAATTTGAGCGTTATCAAAAATGGCGCCGTTGCTGGGGACTAGCGCTTGATATTCTTGTGTTGATTGTTAATTTGAATTGGTCTTGCACCACTGTTAGTTGGCTTTTATTGCCCAAGTGGGTGCTTCATCTTTCCATTATTAAGTGAGCACTGATTTTCTTATGAGCCGCTTTGAAAGGTTGTTGCGAGACCCTGACGGGGCACCTTATTTGAAGACACTCAAACTGGTAGATAAGATGTCGCACAGAGAAGGGAGGAAAGATACAGTGTTGCTAGTCATGATGAAACAAATAAAGCTAGTAATGAATTATATGAAGGGTTTTCATATAAGGTACCATCAAGCCAACCAAGGCTATGAGTATTCTTATCATAAAAATAAAGGTAAGAACGATGTTTGTTTAGCTTAGACGAGTAGCTAAGGAAGCAATGATTCACTCTTATCTCAGATTGAAAACACTCTTGAGGTGGTACTTGAAAAAGTTATTTCAACTGATTCAGGAGTTTAGGATTTGCGGAGTGAATTGCTCGACCACACACAACCGTGAAAAATCATGACATAGCAATAAAATAGTTAGAGGATAGAATGAATGTGTTAGAATCTCAACAATTAACAAAGGAAACAAATGTTTCACCACCTCAAGACATCATGGATGAAGGTACATTTGGATGAGAAATGGAAGAAGAGATCGTGGAAGAAACATTTGCTACCCTTTTCTTGAGAGGTGAAGAACTAGAGGAGGTTTTACAAGTGAGCAAAGGGATTGGAACTTATACCTTCCAACCGAGGAAGCTTGACCTCAACCTAAAGAATCGGACAACCCCACCATCACAGTCGTCAATTGTTGCACCCCCATAACTGGAGCTCAAATGTTACACCCCATAAAATATTGATTGTTAGTAGGCCT
>JACEIK010001636.1:0-11524 GCA_018107945.1 Datura stramonium | reverse complement strand
CCAAACACAAATTAACTTCCGGTAACAAGTATTAAGCCTACAGGAAGCATTTCTACGGAGTTATTTCTCAAAAATTCACTCAGAAAACCAGAGCTCTGCCAGATAAAAGTTGTCAGAATTTCTCTAAATTGAATCCTAATTGTCCACAGGCATTAGGTAAGCACTTCTCCTTTTTGAACTCTCAAGAAATTGTGGGTTTTCACCGAGTTATTTAGAGTTGCATTATAGTTCATATTATTATTGAAAGTTATCATTATTTGTCGAATTTAGTATTGAAATTAGCCCTATTATCTCAGTATAAGGGATGAAGTTGGATATAACCGTCGGTTAAAAGTTGAAAGTCGCCAATTAAATTAAAAGTCATCACCGGAGGTATGTAAGGCTATCCTTTCGGCAAGTGATGTTCGTTGTAAAGTTAGTACGACTTGTGTATCTATAGCACTTTAGAGTAAATCTATTTTGGTCAGCTGTTATGAATTGAATTGAGACGATAGTGATGATATAGTAACCCCCATCAGAGATAACCCTAGCCAGCTTGATTGTTGTATATGATAGCCAGGGTTTGGATGTTGTTACCTATAGAGTTAGGCTCGCAGGAGCAGTATGATGTCCAAAGGGACCAGAGTGAGGCCGTGAAGGAAATATCTAGTTTATAGAGCTACATTATGACTCATAGTCGAGCCAAGGCTCGGGTCCAACCACAAAAGTCATATTATGGCCCATAGTCGAGTCAAGGCTCGGGGCCCAGTTACAGCAGTTATAGTATGATCCATAGTCGAGCCAAGGCTTGGGATCTAGTTACTGCAGTTACATTATGACCCATAGTCGAGCCAAGGCTTGGGGTCCATTTAGCATATATTACATCATAACCCATAGTCGAGCCAAGGCTCGGGGTCTAGTTACACAACCCAGACATTTCAGACAGAGACATAACTACAGGATACTATAAGGTTCAAATACAGCTTTAGAGAATGAGAAAATCCTAAGATACAGTATGTCTACAAACCTTTAGTAGCCAGATAGCAGAAGTGTATATTGTTTTTACTTGTAGGGGCTTATGGGGGCCCAACTAGGTTATTCTATCTTGTTTGTACCTTCCAGGATTATGGGGGGATGATTAGGTTCTTGTTTGTATATATATACTTGTTAGTTAGATATTTCAGACGGTGATATTTCTATGGTTAACTTCTTACCCGTCTTCCTGTTTACTTCAGCTTATTCAATTATTACTTTATTACTTACATATTTGGTACATATTGTACTGATGCCCATCCTTGGGATGCTACATTACTTGCCTGCAGGTGTGGATAGACACGGTGCGGGACCGTCTTAGTCATCAGCCAGAGTTAGCAGTGCATTCAGCTCCTTTCTTCTAGAGTTGATAGTTAGAGAAGGTTTGTTCTATTTATGTACAGTTTACGGGTAGGTTGGGGCCCTGTCTCGACTATTATTCCACTCTTAGAGGCTTGCAGGCTACAGATTTCCAGTGATTAACTTTAGTTGTTGGCCGTGCGGGGCCTATGTATGTTTTATTTGATGTGCTGGTTGTGTGGGACCTTATTTAGCTGTCAGTTAGCAGCCTTATCGGTTTTATTGTAGTTTTAGTTTCCTAATTTCATTAAGTTATAACTAGACATCATGATGGTCTTGTTGGCCTGCATAGGATCCCCATTATAGCATTGTTGTTGGTTAGCTATCTTCTTTTACAGGTGGCCTTTTCTGCCAGAGGTTGTATTTGCAGCCGAGATATAGCTCGTTGATTTCTTGAATTAAGTTATAGGTGCGCATCAGACGTGCACCAGGCCAGTCAGGTTAGTCCAGATCCTAGTGTATCACTAGGTGCTAGTCTTGCCTTCCAAGGTGGGGCGTGACAAACTTAGTATCAGAGAAGATCGTATCCCAGGGAGTCTTCAGGTCGTGTCAAGTAGAGTCTTGTCTATGGGTGTGTTTTGCACCACATTTTATAGACAGGAGGCTACGAGGCATAATAGTGTGGTTACTCTTCTTTCTCCTCTAGTCGTGCTATAGAACTGTGCTATATATGGTAACTCCCTAAGCTTATGTTATTCTACTTATTTATACAGAAATGTTTGACATACGACGTACTGCTACTGGTCGAGAATTGGATGTGGCAATAGGAGAGGGCACTAGTAGGGGGCCCCAGGCAGAGTCAGCCCGATCTAAGGGCGACAAAGAGACATCACCTCGATCTCCCCAGCATTCACCACCGCACTCAGATCCCACTAGGGTTGCACATATACCAGTACCACCCCCAGCCATTCCTGTGCCATCATATTAGGAGCTCAGGGGTGCATTCTATATATTTGTTCAGATGATGGCTGCCCAGCGTCAGCCTCATCCAGTAGGGGCCCGACAGTTTGAGAGTCCATGAGTTCCTTACCTTGAGTCCCCCGCAGTTTACAGGGACAGATCATAGAGAGGATTCCCAGATTTCATAGATCAGCTGCAGAAAATATTCAGGGTTATGCATGCCTAATCCAGAGAATCAATTGAATTAGTAGTATTCCGATTGCAAGATGTAGCTGTTTTGTGGTATGAGAGTTAGGAAAGATCCCAAAGCAGAGATGCACCTCCACCTATGTGGCCTAGGTTCTAAGGCTTTTATAGACCACTATTTTCCCAGAGAGGTCTGGCAGGCCAGAGTAGAGCAGTTTTTGCATCTAGAGCAGGGCAGAATGAGTGTCATGGAATATGCATTGAGATTTGATTCCTAATCCATATATATGCCATTGTTTGTTGATACTATGCAAGTCAGGGTGCACCGGTTTATTGTGGCACTTGCACTATAATATGTGGAATCTTGCATTACAGCCACACTGCGAGAGGATATGGATATCTTACGAATCTAGGCCATTTCTTAGAATATAGAGGAGCTCAAACAACGTCAGTGCGCCATGGAAAGGGCAGTCAGGAGTAGCATCGGAGGGCTAGACCCACAGATTTTCAAGCAGACTATCAGGGTGGGCCAAGGCCCTATTTATCAGGTAGGCAACCTAGGGCCCCATTTCAGTAGCAGATCGGATCGTCAAAGGCAATCAAGTCCCAGCGAAAGTTCACGAGCGTTAGGCTCGCAGCAGCAGAGGGGGCCAGATTAGATAGGATCAGCAGTGCCATGATGCGTTACCTATCATAGGCTACATTCGGGGAGATGTAGGTATGGTTCCACCTCCTGTTTCCTGTGGGCAGGAGGGACACATAATGAGAGATTGCCCGACTAGACCTCAGGGCGGTCAGGACCAGCAGAATAGATCCTCAGCAGGTTCATATTCTCCAGCACCTTCGGTAGGGCACAGGCCCTCAACTCTAGCCGGTAGAGGCCGAGGTAGATCAAGGGCATCTAGTTCAGGCAGCGTTCATGATTGCACATATGCACTACCGAGGTGATAGGAGTCAGAGTTATTGTCAGATATTATGAAAAGTATATTAGATGTTTTCTCTCACTCAGTTTATGCCTTGATAGATCCGGGCTCTACTTTGTCGTATGTTACTCCATTAGTGGCCCGGAAGTTTAACATAGAGCCAGAATTGCTTCAACGACCCTTCTCGGTGTCTACACCCATCAATGACTCTATTATTGCAAAAAGAATTTACTGGGGTTGTACAGTAGAGATTGCTAGTCGTCAGACCTTAGAAGATCTAGTAGAACTAGAAATGATTGATTTTGATGTGATTATGGGTACAGATTGGCTGGCACCATGTTGCACCAGTATAGAGTGTTGGACCAGAATTGTCTGATTTCACTTTCCAAGGGAAGTAGTATGAGAGTGGATAAGTAATACAGCTACGCCAAGAGGTAAGTTCATTTCCTATCTTCTGACGAAAAAGTTGATAGAAAAAGGTTGTATCTACCATATTGTTAGGGTTTGGGATATGGAAGTAGAATCCCTAACCCTCCAGTCTATTTCGGTGGTTAATGAGTTCCCAAATTTGTTCCCAGACGAACTTCCTGGTATTCCTCCAGAGTGGGAAATAGATTTCTCTATAGACTTGTTTCCGGATACTCAACCTATATCCATTCCCTCGTATCGAATGGCCCCTGCTGAATTAAAAAAATTTAAAGAATGGTTGAAATATTTTTTAGATAAGGGTTTTATCGGGTCGAGTACTTCACCATGGGGTGCGCCATTTTTGTTTGTAAGGAAGAAAGAAGGCTCCCTACGCATGTGTATAGATTATCGGTAGTTGAATAAAGTTACTATTAAAAATAAATGTCCTCTTCCAAGGATAGATGATTTATTTAACTAGTTGCAAGGGGAAAAATACTTTTCCAAAATTGACTTGAGATCCGGGTACCATCAGGTTCGAGTTTGGGAGAAAGATATCCCGAAGACGGCTTTTAGGACCAGGTATGGTCATTTTGAGTTTCTAGTTATGTCCTTCGGGTTGACAAATGCACCAGTAGGGTTCATGGACCTAATGAACAACATCTTTAGGCCATATTTAGATCTGTTTGTGATAGTATTAATTGACGATGTTCTGGTATCCCGCTCAGAAACGAAACATAGAGATCATTTTCGAATAGTGCTTCAGATTCTCAGAGACAGCTAGCTATATGCAAAGTTTTCTAAATGCTAGTTCTTGGTAAATTCGGTAGCTTTCTTAGGCCACATTGTATATGAGGCTGGTATTCAGGTTGATTCATAGAAAATTGAGGTAGTGAAGACATGGCCTAGACCTATAACCCTAATAGAGGTTTGTCGTTTCCATGGATTAGCTGGGTATTATAGAGGGTTTGTGGAAGGATTTTCTACCCTGTCAGCGCCTTTGACTAAATTAACTTAGAAAGCAACTAAGTTTCAGTGGATCGAGGCTTGTGAGTAGAGTTTCCAGGAATTGAAAAACATATTGAAACTAACACCAGTGTTAGCTTTGCTGGAAGGTTCAGAGGGTTATGCTGTATATTTTGATGCTTTAGGTGTTGGATTAGGGTTTGTTTTGATGAAACACGGAAAAGTAATTTACTATGCTTTAAGGAAATTAAGGAAACATGAAAATAACTATCCCACCCAAGATCTAGAATTAGCTATGGTGATTCACTCCTTAAAGATATGGAGGCATTATTTGTGTAATACCCCGGGAACCCAAGGATCAGACCTGGGAGTCAAAATGGAGGAAAACTGAAATTTTGCACCAGATCATAGAACAAATCGTGAGGAGGCTCGTGAGGAGTGACCACGAGTCGTGAAGTGATTCATGGTACAACAAGGTTCGCATGGTGTATTGAGAAGATCACGGGCATGAACACAAGTCGTGTTCAGGCCACTCAACTTGTGAGGTCTCCTGTGGCCTAAGCTGGTTGTGGCAAGGAGGCATTGGCCAGTAGAAGCCACGGATGGTTACCATGAGTCATGGTCACCCACCACGAGTCGCGGTGTCTACCGTGAGGTCCCCTATTTGTTTTTGGGCAGTGCACCAAATGACTCATGGACACAACTCGTGGCTTGTTAGCACGAGTCGTCCAGTCCCTTATGGGGACATGGCAGTCAGCAGAATTCTGCGATTTTAGCAAGGGCTTTTCCATAATTCCTAAGTCCTAGGGGCCTAGACTACATCGTTTAAGGCTCCTTTTAGAGGGTTTTAAGAGGGGTAAACCTATTCTAAGTTAACTCCTTCAATGCATGCAAACTTGAGAGATTGAAGAGGTAATTCAAGGCTACTATCCATGGTTCCACCCAATTTCCTCTTGGATAATCAAAGATTTGGGCATCAATCCCTTCCAGGTATGTAGGGTTATGAGTGGGTGTCTTATTCCACACCTATGCCCAATTTCTATCTAAGTATGAGAAATTCCTATGATCAAGTTATGGGGTTTTAACCCAATTGCATAATTCTTCAATTTCTATACATGGGTACGATTAGATTATGTTTCTATTGATGAATTGTGAAGCATGGGAAGATTTAAAAATTTTTCAATCAAAATTGTGTTTTCTAGTTTTATGAAATTAAAGACCCAAAGATGAGAAGCTCATGAAAAAATGGAATGATGATGAATGTATGATGACGATAAGATTTGATGATGAAAAGAATGTTTCTAAAGCTACCTATAATTATGAAATTGTTTCAAAATGAATTGAGTAGATACAAGCATGATAAAGTTTTGGGAAAAGCCCTTATATCGAGTATGATAATGTAGTATCTCTAAAGAAAGCTTACCACATGGTTTTTGGAGTAAAGACTCCCACTTATCTTTGAGCTTATGGTATATTTTGAAATAAAGCTTCTTATATGCATGAATTCACAATTTGAGATGTATGTTATTATTGAGCTTCGGTTTAATATGATGTCGAGTCTATACATGATTTTATTATTGAGCCTATTAGTAGAAAATGTTGAGCTTCGTTTTCTTACGATGTTGAGTTTATACATGATTTCACCTTTGATTTTCATCAATAGATGATATTGAGCTTCATTATATATTATGTAGAGCATTGCATGTTTTGGGAGAAGAGTCTAGCACCGAGTGGGCTAAGGGTCGATTACCCTATGCCCCAGAACTACGCGCCAATGTAGGTTGATACTTTTATATTATTGGGACCTCCCTGGTGAGCTATCCCCGGCCCTAATGGCACATGAGCTTGATATTGATATCATGGTAGCGTCCTTAGTCCTAACAAGGTTTTGGACGGCTCTGGCCACTTAAGTGTAATAGTCGGGACCACGTAAGCTCTACCATGCTATGTTAGTTAAGTGACGAGTCTCTCATTGTCTATATTATTCATATTTGCATATCAATTACTCATGGTTGTTATTTTATACATTCATTTTCTAAAAGAAAGGTTTGACTCATTGTTCAGCTTTTCTTATAAATGTCATATTTCATCTTTGAGTCATTTAAGTCAGTTATGATGTTATGAAGCTGTGTATTGTCATATTGTGAAAAGATTATGATTTCAAAAGAATGCATGCAAGCCCTCCTCTAAGATTTGAAATCTTATGATATGTTATGAAATGCTTTAAATGATTTACTTTACTTAAGAGGTTTTACTTACCATGCATACTCGGTACATTCCACATACTAACCCCCATACTCTATGTTGTATCATTTCATGATACAGGGCCCAGCTCCCAAGGTCAGCCTTGCTCGTAGTCAGTTGTCAGAGCTAGTACCTGCTTGGTTGGTGAGTCCTCATCCTTCGAGGACTAGACATTCAGTTTCCCTTATGTAGTTTCAGCTTTTGTATTATTGCGTTAGTTGGGGTCTTATCCCATCAACTCGTCCAGATTAGAGGCTTTTCAGACTTGTGTATGTATTCAGCTTCGGATGCTTATTCTGATGTTAGGTTGAGTTAGACTTCCACTGAGTTTATGTTGTTGACTCTTCAATTTATTGATTGAGTTAGATGTAAGCTTGTGAGATGGGTCCACTTGGGGTCTCTCGGAATCCCTTGTCCCATGTCTACAATCCAGGTCTCCGTTCGGATCATGACAAACTTGGTGTCAGAGCCATAGGTTTGAAGTGTCCTAGGGTGTTCGAAAGCCGCATTGAGTAGAGTCTTTTCCATCGGTATGAAGTGTGCCACACTTATGACGAAGAGGCTATGAGACATTTAGGAAATGTTCCCTTCTTTCATAATCTATGTCGTGCGATGAAATGTCTTTATATCCTTCTAACTCATGCAATTCGCAATTGCAGAATCATGGCTCCTCGAAAAATGAATGGAAGGAGGAATGGTGGTGGTGAAGTCCATGAGGATGGCAATGGTTATGGGCATTAGCTAGCCCCACCTGTCCAGGAGCCCTAAGCACCGGAGCCAGCAGCCCATGTTCAGTTTTAGGCCACTATTCAGATGCTTGCGCAGGCCTTAACCACTCAGGTCAATCAGCAGGCCATTGCACATGTTCCGCAAAATGGAAATGCAGCGGCGACTCGAATTAGAGACTTTTTGAGGATGAACCCATCGGAGCTCCTTGGGTCCAAGGTGGATGAGGACCCATATGATTTCATTTATGAAGTTGTCAAGATCACCCAAGTCATGGGGGTGAGTAGTGTTGAGTTCACAGAGTTGGTCTCCTACCAGTTGAAGGGGGTTGCACATATTTGGTTTCGCCAATGGAAGGATAGCAAGGTCACAAGAGCAGGTATGATCACGTGGGAGGAGTTTCATGTTGCATTCCTAGATTGGTTTTTCCCTCGGGAGATGAGGGAGCTGAAGGAAACTGAGTTTGTAAACTTGAAGAAGGGAAGAATGACAAAGCAAGAGTATTACCTTGAGTTCACTCACCTATCGAAATGTGCCCCGGAGTTAGTGGATGACCAGAGGGCACGGGTGAGAAGATTTTTGCATGGAATAAAAGGGTATTTGGACAAGGAGTGCTGTATTGCTAGGCTCCATTAGGATATGGACTACCCTCGGATTGTGTTGTACGCCCAGCAGATGGAGGTGGCACATTCGAGAGAGAGGGAGGCCAAGAGGGCAAGTACCGAGGACCACAGATTCTCTCAATAGAGGTCCGATGGTGAGCACAGACAACAGAATCACCAGAGAGCATCAGCCCTGGCATCTTCAATATTGAGTGTGCCATCCAGGCCTAGACATGATCAGAGAGGGCGAGCAGTAGGCTCGAGGGGTCAGAGCAGCAAACCCATAGATTCTAGTATCCCAGCCTATCACAGATGTGGTCGAGGGCGCACAGGCCAGTTCTTGGCAGGTTCAGGTGCATGTTTTGGGTGTGGGAAGCCCGAAAACATGCTTAGAGATTGTCCAGCTGTGAGGCACGATCAGGTTGGGGGTGGGGGCACAACTTTTAGTTCAACAGCCCCTCCTACAGCACAGCTGGCGGTCAGTGCCAGAACAGATTCTATGCTTTAGCATCCTGACAGGAGAAGGAGGTATCCCTGGATGTGGTCACTGGTATGTTGTGAGTTTTCCATATTGATGTACATGATTTGATAGACCCAGGGGCTACCCTGTCTTTTGTGACACCTTATGTGGTAAATAGCTTCGGAGTCAGTCCCAATGTCTTGTCAGAACCCTTCTCAGTTTCCACTCTAGTAAGGTGGCCCAGTCTTAGTCCTTCATATGGTTACCTCAGCAGATTTGATAGAGTTATCCATGACCGATTTCGATGTTAATCTCGGCATGGATTGGTTATTTGCATGTTATGCTTCAGTTAATTGTAGAACCCGGGAAGTAGAGTTCATATTTTAGGGTGAGCCAGTCTTAGAATTGAAGAGTAGTTCAGCTGTGCCTATAGGTCTATTCATTTCGTACCTTAAGGCCGGGAAGACGATTGCTAAGGGTTGCATGTACCATCTAGTTAGGGTTAAGGATGTTGAGTTCGAATCCGAGACTATCTGGTCCGTCCCAGAAGTACGTGAGTTTCTAGAGGTCTTTCCTGATGATATTCCATGTGTACTTCCCGAGAGGGAGATTGATTTTGGTATTGATCTTCTTTCTGACACCCAGCCTATATCTATTCCACCCTGTAGGATGGCTATAGCCAAGCTAAAGGAGTTAAAGGTTTAGTCAAAGTACCTATTAGATAAAGGCTTCATCAGACTGAGCAAGTCTCTATGGGGTGCACTAGTTTTATTTGTCTTGAAGAAGGATTGTTAGCTTCGGATGTGCATTGACTATCGACAATTGAAAAAGGTAACCGTTAAGAACAGGTATCCTTTACCCAGGATCGATGATCTATTTGATTAGCTTCGGGGTGACAAGTGTTTCTCAAAGATATATTTTAGGTCCGGGTATCATTAGCTCATGGTTTGGGAGGGCGATATCCCGAAGACAGCCTTCAGGATACGGTATGGACATTATGAAGTTTGTAGTTATGTCTTTTGGACTATCAAACGCTCCTGGAACCTTTATGGAACTGATGAACAGGGTGTTCAAGTCGTATCAAGACATGTTCGTGATTGTGTTTATTGATGACATCCTTATATACTCTCGGAGCGAGGAGGAGCATGCCGCTGATTTGAGATTAGTGTTGCAGACTCTCAAGGATCACCTATTGTATGCCAAGTATAGTAAGTGTGAGTTCTTGTGGGTCTCCATGGAATTTCTGGACCATGTGGTATCGACTGAGGACACAAAAGTAGATTCTCAAAAAATCAAGGCGGTGAAGGATTGGCCTAGATCGGTGAATCCCTCGGATATTTGGAGCTTCTTGGGTTTAGCTGGCTACTATCGGAGATTTGTTAAGGGTTGCTCATTTATTGCAGCGCCTTTGACCAAGTTGACTCAGAAAAAGGTGAAGTTTCAATGGTCGTAGGCTTGTGAGAAGAGCTTCCAAGAGTTGAAGGCTTAACTTACTACCACACCGGTGTTGACACTACCCGAGGGTACGGATGGCTTTGTGGTGTATTGTGATGCATCAAAAATTGGACTTGGGTGAGTGTTGATGCAGCATAGGAATGTTATAAAATATGTGTCACACCCCGCCTTGGGAGGCATGACTGGCACTTGGTGCCCTACTAGGACCTGGACTGCTGGACTACTGAGCCTAAACACTTCTTGTGCCAGGCTGGCTCTAATTCTAGATTTATGAAAAGAACGGGCTATATAATGGTTGTAAATACAGCCTCCAGCCGACAAGGCCTATAGCTACCTGTAGGAATATAATAGCTACCAAGAACAACTTAACATAAGGGAACCTATGCGGGCCGACAAGGTCACCAAGCTGACTAGTTATCACTGAAAAGTAGAATCAAGTGCTAAACTGATCTGTGACCGACAAGGTCACAAACTTACAACTGAACAAGGCCAAACACGGCCATCACATGCAAACTAAAAACATACACACGGCCCCACACGATCGGTACAACTAACCATAGGGAATATACAATCCGCAAGCCTCTAAAAATAATAAGATGGTCGGGATAAGGCCCCGACCTACCCATACCGTACAAACAAAAAGGGAAGTAAACCTTTAGTTGTCAAGCTCCAGATGATAGGAGCTAAAGACTCTATACGTGGCTGGAACTACAAGGGATATGCTCCTCATCTATGAGTACCTGCAGGCAAGTAATGCAGCGCCTCAAAACGGGCGTCAGTACCACTGGTACTGTGTATGCAAAGCAACAACTGAAAGCAAACAATAATACTGATAGATACTGAAGTAATAGGAGATGGGCTGAGACTGACTGAAAATAGAGTAACTTTACTAAAGAGAGTAAGAGTCATACCTGATAACATGGCGATCTACTTTCTATCTATTACTAACTAACACAACATAGCATACAAGAACCTTACCAGCCCCCATAAGCTGTAAGGTACCAACCAGCACACAATCTATATACCCCTACCCAGGTCATACAATCCACCTAGTAACTATGAGCATCCTTTCGGCCCCCTGGGTATGAAACTTAGGCTCGCTGGGCCCCTGACTATAGTTGTATCTGAGTCCAGAGGACTCTTAAAATCTGAAATCTGAAATCTGTAATCTAAAATCTGAAATCTACACCCCGGGTGCAAGCGCTCGACAGGGGGTGTGGTATAGTGTTGATCAGCCTGCTATGGGGAATCTGCATCCCATCTTCGTCCGCTGGTGGACGGCATGC